>OZ057398.1:10523350-10786509 GCA_964056695.1 Melieria picta | reverse complement strand
ACTGTTCCAAGATCAGCAGAGCACACTACGCAATCTGCGCGGTGGCAGCCCCATTTCGTATCGCGTGGATTTTGCGCTGCCAAACATTCTTCCCAAGCTCACGTCCATTGCAGTGAATGGCTTTGAAATTTGCGTCGGCTCAGCATGTAAGTGGCAGCTCAGTCTCGCAGAAGAACCCGCTTTTTTACTTGGTTGCGATTTTCAGATCCACCGCCCAACACCAAAATCGAACTGCAAAATCGATTGCAAACATCCACCCAGTTCATATTGGATCCCTTGAGCAGTCGTGCGGAGGTTGCCAACCCGTTTCCCAACACGTTTCCCTCATTGCCAAATGGGCCGGCCACATTCTCCCTTCCAAGTACGGGCTCGAATTTCAATGGGCTCAACAACAATTTTCCGTCGCAGTTCAGCCAAGTTTTACAAAACCAGCAAAATCGGCAGCAGCAACAAATACAGCAACAGCAGCAACAAATCCAGCAACAGCTGCCACCACAGCAACGGCCGTCGTCTTTGTCACTGTTGCCCGCGTCCGAGCCACAACCGCAGCCACAGCCGGCACCCAACCTGGAGTCGGTTTGCGGCGTTACCGACACGGTGCGTCCGTTCCTGTACGGTGGCGAAGTGACAACGCGCGGCCAGTACCCCTGGCTGGTGGCCATCTACAAGAAGGAGACCACCGGCGTGATCTTCATTTGCGGCGGCTCGCTGATCTCCGCGCGCACAGTGCTCACGGCGGCGCACTGCTTCCAGCTGACCAAAGTGACGGCGCAGCGCACCGTCGTCTACCTGGGGCGGCACAATCTGGAGAGCTACAGCGAAAGCGGCGTAATGGCGCGCGACGTCAGCTCGCTGGTCATACACGAGGACTACAACAGCGAGGCGTTCCCCGATGCCGATCTGGCCATACTGCATCTGCAGTCGGCAGTCAGGTAGCTACTGCTGGCTGGAGTTGCCGCACTGTGCCAGTCACTAACACTCGATTTGCGAATATCTCTTGCAGCTTTTCGCGCTACATTAAGCCCATCTGCCTGTGGAGTGAGGACGCCGACCTGCGCCTGGTGCAGGGCCTGACGGCGTTCGTGGCCGGCTGGGGCGAGGACGAGGTGGGCAACAAGGTGAGTCCGCTGCCCAAAGTGGTCGACACGAACATTGTCAACAACGAGGAGTGTCTGCGCACCGGCGGCGAGATCTACATTCGGCTGACGTCGCCGCGCACCATTTGCGCGGGCAAACGCGACGGCACCGGCCCGTGTCTGGGCGACTCGGGCGGCGGTCTGATGATGGTGCGGAACGGCCGTTGGATGCTGCGCGGCGTGGTGTCGGCGGGCCAGACGGGCCTCAGACAGAACGCGCAGCAGTTCTGCAAGCTGAAAGATTATGTCATTTACTGTGATATTGCGAAGCACATAACGTGGGTGCGGCGCAACATGCTGACCTGAGACGCGAAGCGAGCGGACTTACTATAGTTCAAAGCAGCGCGGAGTTGACTGCACAGCAAGTTGAACAACTTGAACAACGATTAGGATTCGAAATGGACTTAGTACTAAAAGTTATGTTAGATTGAGATAGTTTTATAAATAATTCAATTGATAAGTAAGTTTGTGAAATATTATAGAATTCTGAATAATGTAAATTAGTTATTAATTTTGAATTAAAAAAAAACTATACTAGTTAATATAAATTTAAAAACAAAATCAAACAAAACCACAAAAATCAAACAAAAACAAAAACATATAAAATGATTTATAATTAAATTAATATTTGATTATAAAGTAATGTCAAGTATAGAAAAAATAACTAAAAAATACTCATGGAAAATTAAGATTAAATATTTTTTAATAAATAAAGTAGAGTTCAAAAAAATAAAGAATTAATTTATAACAAATATGAAATATGTATATAGTTTTATAAAATTAATTTTTAAATAGATGTAAAATATATAAATAATATTACAAATAAATAATAATTAAATTAACGAAAAAAAAACAAATAGGAAGTACCTAAAATAATAGAAAAAAAATAATTACTTATATTTATTTAGAATATTTTTATATGCAATAATTTATTAGAAAATATTTTAAAAGTATTTGAATATGAAATAATTCATTACATAATATTTAAAAAATATGAAATCATTCATGGGAAAATATTTGAAAAACAGTTTAAATATAACAAAATGTTGGTGTAATGTTGCTGCAGTCCCTTCTTGGGCGATTAGAAGCACTATTGCTGCTTTAACCTTCTAGTTCCCATGTTTGTTATTGAAATGAAGTTAAGTTTAGTTCTTGGAGAAGAGTGAACCAAGTCGAGAAGTGATCTGATAGCTTAACCCATGAACCGTCTTTGAGCTGCTTGGATCCCGAGCTGACTTTATTGCAGTTCCATCTTAGATAATTTGAAGCACTACTGCTGCTTTAACCCTCTAGTTCCCGTTTTTGTTTTTAAAATTAAGTTAAGTTTAGTCCTTGCAGATGAACAGAGGAGCTTAAAATGAGCCAAGTCGAAAAGTGATCCGATAGCTTAACCTATGAACCGTCTTTGGGGCCTAAGCTCCCAGCTAACTTGATTGACTAATAAAATTGATATATTATATTTTAAATATTTGTCTTACTTTGGGGTGTTTAGCTCTTCATAGCTAACTTCATCGAGCAATAAAATGTATATATTATTATTACTATGGACAAATAGAGAGTAAGAATCGGTACTAGTGTTTAGATAAAATCAAAGTAAAAATACAAAAAAAAAAATAATGCGCTAAAAAATTTTAGAACCGATTCTAAGGTTCATCAAACCAATACTTGGGGTGAATTAAAAGGCAAACAGACTTTTGATTTGAATAAATAAATGAAAGAAAAAAATATAATAATATTTTTTAAACTTGTATAAAGTTTCCTCGACGAAAGATTAGATCTTATTTAGTTATTTTGGGAATAAGTTGCAACCTACAGTTTCTGCTGTTTTTTTAGTGTTTGTTTATTAAATTTTTACTATGCTAATAATTTAAAACTAAAAGAAAATTGTACTTTATTTGCATTAAAGTTATGGTTTAAATATGTTTTAGTTAGTTGAGTAAATATCCATTATTCAGCTGGCAACTACCGATTTGCAAGTCATTAAGTGCAGCTAAATCTATAGAAAACAATAATTCCCAGAGGTTATTTTCTTAAATTTGCTATATTTTTTCTAGGTGCTGCCAAAAGTTAATAGCTGCCTCGCATCGCCAAGCGTTCTGTATAAACGAAAAACTTTAACTGAAAAAAAATGTAAAATATGTTCGATAAGGCAAGAACATGCAGTGCAGATGCTCACACACCCACCCACACATGCACACACACATACACATGTAGCGCCATTTGAAGAGCGCAGTGAGTGTGTAGGCTCAAGTGTGAGCTGCTCTTGCTTTTACATGCACATGTCAGTGTATGCGTGTGTGTGCGCGTGTCTCAAATGCGAATTTGCACAGTTTGGAAATAAAAAGAATTTTTAAAGTTGTTAAGTGTTCTTAAAAAGTTGTGCGCGACAGCGTTTCGTCGCATTGCTCGTTGCCATCTGCGACCGGCGCACATTGCAAGGACTTTTGATGCTGTCGCACAGATTAATCTTTTAATAATTTATTTGTTGACAAGTTTTGGCCTGATCCAATGACGTTGCCATTGCCTTTTGCGACTTGCCTCTTCTTCTTCTTGGGCTTCTTTTGTCGCTCGTCGCTTTAGCATAATCAGATCAGATAAGGCGGCAGCGAGCGAAACTACTCAAGAAATGCGCTGCCGCTGCTGTTGATAAATTGATTTTTGTTTATTTGCGCAAATTGAAAGTCTTTGATGGTTGCCCGCCACTCGTTGCGCCCCCCTAGCACGCAAAGTCGTCATCGCTTTTCGTCGTCGTCACTTGCTGCTGCGCAATGTTCGTGCTGAACTTTGTGCGGATTTGTTAAGTTTAAAGTTGACATTTTGGCAAAGATTTACCAAATAAAAATTGCCACAAAAAAGTTATTGCGCTTGTTTTTATTACATTTTAGCGGACATTTGCATTGCCCCATAATTTTGTGGTGGCAAGTTTGCTCTGTACTTGCATTCAAGTTGCCGCAGAATGTTCGGTTGTGGCATTTGCCACAAATGGATTAAGTTCGTTCTTTATGGAGGGGGTGGGGGGAGAGAGCGGGCGTTGACATTGTACTAAAAGGCAAAGGAAGCATTGTTGTTATTGTTCGTTGAAAAAAAGGTCACGAAGCAAGTTTAGGTCGAGCGAAGCCATTGGTTTTGAAAATGTTGATCGATGAAGGAATGTGGAATATATTTTAAGAGTACATTGAAAAAAACTTTAGAGGTCTAAGAAAAATGTTGAAAATTTAAAATTAACCACTCTTTGGAATTGTCTGTGGAGAACAAAATTCTGAGGAAAACGTTGGAAGTCTTGAAGTGAGTGCGATTTTAGAGATGGGCACTGGAACCATACCTTCCGGGCTCGTGATTGCTCTAAGTGGCCTTTTTTTAAATCATTATGAAAAATTGGAACATGCAATTAAGATATCTTATAATTTTTTTATATATTGATGCCCTTGTGCGATGAGATCTGTCAGAACTCGATCAGCAAATTTTTTTATTTGTGGCCATTATTGAAAAGTTTTTTTGACAAATTTGTATTAAGTTTTCATTAAATATGATTAAATGGAAACTTTGTCGATGACAGTTCTTAGTCGATGACTCAGTTACATTTTTCTTAGATAAGATGCGGTTCAGCGCCACCTGGATGACTTCTTTTATCGGTCTCCGTGCTTGTAGACCTGTGCGGAAAAGGAGATCTGAGTCTGCTGCTACTAACAGAGCTTATTGGTTTGTATAGAGAGGGATATGAATCCCAATCACTTCCAACTTGTAATCCATGAAACACCCAGTTTCTAACTTAGTAACACTGGATTAATTCAGAAATATGGTTAACTAATCGATAGTTATGGAACAAAGTTACTTTCACTTTTGTTGAGAGGTACTGCTTATAAAAAAGGAAATAAAGATATTTTAAAAAAAATCGTCATCGAGAGATTTAATAGCTTTTTACAAACTTGACATCACAATGGGCCTTAGGGGTAACCACTTAACCTAAACTACGCACACTTAGGTTAGGTAAGACAGTCAACTTGCTTATTACTCGACTAGTACATCGGAGGAAGCTGTGTTTCGAAGAGAGTGTGGCAAGTCCCTACTCAATAGTCGTTGAAACAAACCGGAGCTACGAATGTATCTGGCAATGTGCCCTCGTAGAACAAAGCCTACCATGCCCAGGGCATCAAATGTACAGATATTTAAATATCCCCTAAAATACGCCAACAGTGGTGCAGACAGGGGGGTTTTTGTAAAGTAGGCTGTTTATAAATCTATGTATGTATGCCTACCTTAGAATCGAATGTCATATCCTTTTTATATGAAATAAATCATTCATCGACTTGCCGTTCAATAAACTACATTTGGCAACGAGGATCAAATACAAACAAATTTATTTTTTGTCGGAAGAACAATTTTTTTTCGAAATTTGTTTTCCTGCTATCAAATTCAAAATGCCTGGAAATTATTCCGAAGCGGTTGCGTCATCAATTTCATTATCGATTCAGGAGTTCCGGCCAAACAGGGACAACTGGAGGAATTGGAAGGAAGTTCTGGACGCCCATTTCGACGCAATATCCTGCAACGAGGATAAGCGGAGAACTTCAATTTTATTGAAGACCATAGGATTGGAGGCTTATGGATTATTACGTGATCTTTGCGATCCAGTTTACAGTTTTGGGTGTTCAAACCTCCCCAAAAATATAAAAATTCCTGGTGCAAAATATGGTTTCAAATGGAATTCAGTTCAAAAGTTGTACGCAACATCCCTCCCCCCAATGAAATTCTATGTGTGCCACTGTGCACAGTGATTCGACTCCATACAACCGCGGGACAAAATTAGAAGGAGTGGTCCGTTCTTCATGAAATTTGGTATACTAGTTAATCATGGTCTGCTAAATTTAAATCTCCATTTTGTGTTTCTTAAACTTTTGTAGTTTGGCAATGCCTGTGACTTAAATTTGCAATTTTCGTTATTTTTGGGTGTGCTATAGCAACGAGTGTGTTGGCTAGATTTTTCAGATTTTACATTTAATCGGTAACGTCAACATTAATAATTGCAAAGAGTAACTGAAATTGTCTTAGAACCCTTTAGTTGTACAACATAAATGACAATAATTGACGTATGTTTTGCTTTTTTGCAGTTTTCTCAATTTTTCATGCTGATTGCATACTTTTAGGGATGAAAATAAATAAATTTTGTCGAAAAATACGTGTTTACACCACTTTTCAAATTGAATTATTTTCTGAGATCAGAAGATATCGGAGGATGTAATTACATTATCCGACAAAGAAAGAATGTTTCTTAAAATAAAAAAATATCCAGGAACATGCTTTCATATACTTTTTAGATATTTTCCTCTAAGTTTTGCCAATTTTCAGATTTTTAATTTAGAAAAATATTTTGAAATAAAAGTGAAATAAAAGCCTAACTTTTCAAATTTTGAGAAATCATTAAAAGCGAAAATAGCCATATCAACTTTTAATCTATATTGAAAGTTTTAGCAACTTCTTGGTAACCATGTATTTTTCCAATTTTTTTACTCAATAGACTAAAAAACAGAAAACATTTGTTTAGATTTTTTTGTGAAAAAAGTTTCGACACTAACACTAATTAATTTTTTGCACAGATTTTTTGGGGTTTTCTTAGTTGGAGTTTTACCTTTCAAATGACATCAAAATCATTAAATGAGACTATAAATTTTGTGAATTTTTTCTATGGAACGAATCACTGTGCTGTGTCTCAAATTCATTTTAATATCTCAACTGCGTCAAAAGTTATTCTGCAGCTCCACAGTTAAGTTACAAACGAATGGACCAACAAATAAATTTTACTACCTCGATTCTTCTGCTGATTCTAGTCAATTCTTTTTATAATTTCTTATATCGTTCAAACTAAACTCAGTGCCTCATCACAAATCCCATACACATTCAACTAAATACGTTCGGCCACAGCGTAAAAAGTGTAATGAAGAGCAGAATGTAAAACCATAAAGCACATCCAGACAGACATCAACGTTGGCCAAGTTTTATGGTTAGCTATTGCCAACAACAATTACATGTAATAAATACCGCAGAGATTTTCAAGACAAATCTCGCTGCGTTATTTACAAAACACTTGACGAAATGAAAGTCAACTCATGCCGGCAGAAAATAAAAATGCGTCATTAAAGCGCAAACAGACGCGAGACTACAAAACCAGAATAAGTGGGAAGGGAGCAGCAGCAGCAGCACAACCTGTACGAATTCGTTGTGGTTGTTGTTGTTGTTGTGTGTGTGAAGAAAGATGCCGATAAACAGACGCAGTCGCGCAGTCCTCGTAAAATATACGCGGACATTAAGCAGCGCTACTAAGCGGCTATTATGATGGTGAAAGCACGACAGTGCACAGTGCCAATGTATGCGTGTGTGTGTATGGGTGTGTGTGCGTGTGGGTGGTTGGGAGTTGTGCAATTGTGTCGAGCGTGGAGTGGGAGCTGCGCTGACGCTGCAAAATTGAAGACGGATTGCGCGCTTAAATGACACATTAGCGCAGCCACACGTACAAATATACGAAAAACACACACAAACACATACATACATAACAATGCCGACGGCTACAGCTGTACACACAAACTGTATATTTCAAACACCTCAGCGTAGTAGTGCGTTCAGCTAATTTCTATGGCAACAACCAGCACACATAGACAATATATGTATGTATGTATGTGTGTGTGTGTGTATGAATGAATGATTCACAAGTGCACTTGTGCGTTGAATTAAAATGAATCTTTAGTAATTCACGCACTAATTTCATGCCACGCCGCGCTTAATTTAATTAAATTGCCAGCAGCGCCACGGCAGCTCGCTCCGGTGATGTGGCGCCGGGCGGTGGGGTGGCGGGGGGCGAAAGATGGCGTAGAGGTCACCTATAAGCTCATTGTTAGCGCAATAAAGCAGCTGCTGCTACTCTACTTTTGCTCATTCTGCTCTTATTGTGCTTTGTTTTTGCGCTGCTTCGCACTTGACGCGTCTCGCGGCTTTCAACTTTCGAATGGCTTCCAGGACACATTGCGGCTGCATAATAAACGCATTTAAGTAGTCAGTTGGCGGCAGAATTAGTGGCATTAGGGGGCCCATTGTTGTTATTTAGCTGTCATTTTGCTTAATTCAAATGCGTCGACTATAAATTGACGCCGCTCGCAATAATTCACGCAGTGGCCGCATTTTGTGTTTTATTGTATTGTCACGTGTATTGTTTTTGGTATTGTGCTGGTGTGTGAAGTATACTAAATTGGATGCGGTCAGTTTTAGGCAAAAAACATAGAAAATAAATCTTAAAACTTTTTATTGTACAATTGTGGCTTCAGAATGAAAATATTCTTTTAATCATTGTGAGAGGTGAAATACATAACTTCGAAAACATTGAGTGATTGAAATTTGGTTGGAATTTTTATTACATTTGATGATTGAAATCAAACATTACACTATAGTAGATATTGCAGTAAGGGGTGGCTGTATATATATTTTCAAATCGAAAGTTATAAAGTGTCATTTGCTCACCTTTCGTTTGCTGGTCTGAGGTGCCAGCAAAACACAGTTTTGCTTTACTTCAACGCAGATATGCCATCTCTACTACATGTAGTGTACCTGTTTCAAGAATAATGGGTTAACTGTGCTTAAAAATTGCTTTAAAAGGATCTAAAATTTTAGGCATATCTGGGATCAGTTTCATTCCATTCAATAAACCTGTTTTTAAGTTAAATTTGGTAATATTTGCTCTCTTTAGATCATAACAAAGCCTCTACTGGTGTTACGAATTACAATTATTTAGCCGGGTGCGTCTGATTTTCCTTGGGAAAACTGTTTTCTTATTGAAAGAAAATAAATTAAAAAAGTTATAAAATAAAATTATCAATAATACAATAATAAAAGAAAAAATAAAAAAATAAAAGAAAATAAAATAAATAATAAACTAAAACTAAAATAAAATAAAATAAAATAAAATAAACCAGAATAAAATAAAATATAATAAAATAAAATAAAATAAAATAAAATAAAATAAAATAAAATAAAATAAAATAAAATAAAATAAAATAAATAAATAAAATAAAATAAATGAAATAAAATAAAATAAGATAAAATAAATTAAAAAAATATAAATTAAAATAAAAAAATAAATTAAAATGAAATAAAATAAAATAAAATAAAATAAATTATAATAAAATGAAATAAAATAAAAATAAAATAATTAAAAAAAATAAAATAAAATAAAATAAAATAAAATAAAATAAAATAAAGTTTAAGTATAAGTATTAATTAATATTATGTTTCTATATCTCAGCTATAGTTTTCAAACAACCGATATGTAATATGTAACCCCAAAGGAGTTCAATAAATTAAAAAAATAAAATAATATACAATATTAATTCGAGTCAATACATCAACGTTTGTTATTTACTTTTTAATGATTATTTCATATATGTAAATGTTGTTCGATTTGTAATTGAAAAAAAAGAAAAATTACAAAAGTTCTGGAATTTGTGGTATCACAAAGGGCCTATAGACCTAAGGCTGTTTCATACAAAAGCAAAACCTACCTACAAAAGTTCTTGAATTTACATTTGAATCCATAAATCAATGTTTGCCATTAACTTTTAATTGGTTATTTCAAGCAAATTTTTACCACGAGTACATTGTAGGTGATCCATGAGAGAAGTCAAAGTTTGAACTACTTTTTCAAATATAGCGGCTGGTATCTCACAAATAACTCAGCCAGGACACTGGAAGTGACTGGAATATTGTTTTTCAAGGTTGTAATTGTCGCTGGTTTATCGACAGAGGCGATTGGCTACACATAACAACTCCACAAAAAATTGTCTATCGCATGATCTATGAAGGCAGTGAAGTTCGGTAGAGATATTTTTCACAGAGCAGTCATTTTCATAATAAAATTCATTAACTTGCAAGTCTTCTCATGATGAAATTACAATTCCAACAATATTTTCATGGAGCATATTTAAAGAGCACTATCGGTTTTTCCTGCTTCGCAAAATCTTCGGCCCTCTCGATAACGAACGAATAACGAGCTGTATGAGCTTTTTAATATTTAAAGAGATGGACGTAGCTCAGCGAATCAACAACCAGCGGCTATGCTGGCTTGGCCAAGTGTCCTGTATGGACGATGAAGTTCTGGGGAAAAAAAGGATGTTTGACGCGGTAGTTGGAGGTCGACCGTGTGGAAGGACCAAGTTGAGTACGTTCCTATCATCTCTTGGTGTGAACAATTGGAGAAGGCGCGCACAAAGCAGAGGCGACTGGAGAGAACTTTTGTGGCAGACCGTAACCCGGCAATGGATTGATGTGGCTTGTTGAGTTGAATTGAATGATTGCATTTCCATATCTATTGGCTTTTCACTGCATCATCACTGCAGAGTGTGCGCTCATTCAACCAACGCTTCTCTGATTAGCGGTAGCCATTTCAATGCCATTCAATTGGAAATTTCTGTATTACTTAATCGGTTTTATCTCATGTCCAAATTGAATCGCTTTGCGCTGTTTGTGTATGGCAAAATGAAATGAACCCCAAACGAAATCAATGCCCCAACTCGGCATTTCCTTAACCCTTTCGACCCCAAAGTTGCCTGAGAGCAACTTCACCTATTTGTCATCTTATAGCAAAAGTTACGATTGATTTATGGGTTTAATTTAAGTAGGCACCAACAAATTAATATTTTTAGAAGTGAATTCAAAGCAAATGACAAACATTTTACTGTTATGCCCAAAATAATTTCCAATAATTTGCAGCGATATCAGGGAAAGTTTGTGTTCTAATTGAAGTCTACGAATTGGACGCATTTGATCAAAGCCCTGTTTCTTTAATAATGGTTAAATAAAATCAAAAAGTGATAATTTTGTATTTTTCCATAAATATTAAATAATTTTCCTGTAATTAAAAAATATTGATACAAAATTTATTTAAACCGTTTTAAGCTAAAATTGTTCAAAAGTAAACTAGCTGCAGAATTCTAACAAAGAGGCGTGGCGACTTCAAATGTCGTGTGCACACTTCTCAGATAAGTGTTTCATGATTTAAATGCAAAAAAGTAATATCGAGACAGAGGGTAAAATTCGGGGTCGAAAGGGTTAAATACATAAATACATATATACAAGTAGCTTCAACAATATATGTGTGTGTAGCTTAAGTGCGGTTATTCAGGGCTGGCTACTGTTAAAGACAATGGAAACTTTTCGCCACACAAAAGCAAAACATTTCTATGCGAGAATCGAGAAGCGTCGCTCGCAGCAGACGGAAAATAGTTGAAGCCTTTTCTCCCATTTCGACTGAGTTGAAATATATTTACGCGTGGCATAACTCACAAAAGTGTTTCATCTGCTTTGCTTTAATGTGATTTAGTGTGCTTTGTGTTGGCTGCGGAGGCTGCGGCGCGCCTGTGAGCATCTGCTGTGTGCCGCGAAGCTGAAAATTGCAGCAAACTACAAGCAGGCAACGGCAGACAGCACGCCAACGCTGCCGATGATGAATGCGCTGGTGCAGAAGAATTGTCGACGACATTCGGCATAAAAGGGTATTTTTGCGGCGCTTTACGCCTATTTTACCACCGAAGTGGCAATGCGCGGCGCTCCAAAAGCTGCGCACTGCCGCTGGCTGATTGGCATTGCAGAATTGCTGCCACAGAGACGCCACTCAAATCTTCACCTTACAGCGTAAAGTACCAGTTTTTCACGGCACTGAACAGTCCTTAGTTGGCCATGAGATTATCGCACGAGTTAATTTTCCCAAACAAAAATTATGCTGCTTGTGTTTTTTAAAAAAATTTCCGAAACACAATCAGAAAATTGTGAAATTGTAAAGTTTTGAATACAGGGAATCTATTCAAAACTGTCATCTTTATCATAAACCGGACATAAGTCGAACATCGCATCGGGAGCTGTCGTGCTGCAGTCAAACACGAACTTGAAAGTTGAAAATGTCGAGTCGGCCGAGCTGCGATCGGCCCAAGCCGGTCATGCGCCACATGCACCGCGCGATGTCGCTGCGCAACGTGGCCCTGGCGGTGATGGCGTCCGCCCTATGCAGCACCACATTCTACATGGTCTTCATTAAGCGACGTCGAAGGGCCTTCAAGTATTTCTACGAGTGAGTGCGGCCCGTTTTCGCTGTGCTGTTGCCAATGTTTGTTGTCGGTTGTGTGTTGTTGCAGGAACTACGATCCGGATAAGTCGTTTGAGCGCATCATGGCGGGCGGCTACTTGAGCAGCTGCCAGCCGGAACCCGCAGAACCGCCCCCAGAAGAAGGCAAGAAGAAGTGATTATGAAATTGTATTTTGGTTTGCTGTTGTTGTGTGGTTTTTGTAATAAATGTCAGCCATTTCGAAGTGTTGTGCACAGCAACACACAACAACAAGAATTTCAATTTTATTTCGCAAGTTTGTACAAAGTCAAGAAGTGAGTAGTGCAGCCGCGTGCAACAAAGTTGCGCAACATTGTTGCGCGAATTACAAGTAAACAAAAACCAAAAAAAAAATGCACCAATTAATGACAATTCTGGCGAATTGTTGCTGCCAGTGTGCCATGTCAGAACTATGTTATTATGTTGTTGTTGTTGTTGGTGTCTTTAGCATGTAAACCGACAAAAACCGACACTTTGCTGTTGAAATTACTCAACTCAAATTGTTTTGTATTTGTTGTATTTCCCTGTCTCGTCGCACCTGACTTTCGGCGAGTTACGGCTGCCGTGGCTGCTGCTGCTGCTGCTGGCGGTCGTTTATTAATAACGCCTCGCGTACTGCTGCTCATTGTGCAGTGCGTGAAAAGTCAGCGGCTCATCCAATTTCACACAATTCCACAATTTCCTTCTATGCTTGCATACCCTACACTGGAAATGCAGAGTAACTGTACTTTGGTATCATCGAAGGACACTGTTCTGTTCATAGACTTAAATAAATAAATAAATAAACTTCTTTTTAGAATATAGTAATAAATTATTTAATTTTGAATATTAGCGAGTAAGGTACGAAAGGGTGATTTTTTATGTCTATGTTTTTAACAAATGAATTAATTGTTTTTATTAATACAGTCGTGTCTGGATATAGTGAACTAATTATTGCAAGGCCTGTTCACAGTAGTGAGGTTGTTCACTATATCAAGGTCAACATTTTTGTTCAAAAACTCGTTTTATTTGCTCAAAATACACTTTTTCTTTTTGCGTTAAATTGCTTTAAAAATTTTTTTCAATATTTAGATGCTCTATGTCAAAATTTGGGTGTTCACTATATCGAGGTGTTCACTATATAGTGTGTTCACTATACCTAGACACGACTGTAAGTATTTATTTATGTTATGTTATGTTATGTTTGTTTGTTTGTTCTTTATTTACTTAAAGTAAAATTCGTTTGTTGAAAAATGGTGATTTTGATGCTTGATGTGGTGATTTTTATTTCAACTAGAAAGTTTCGGTTTCGGCCGAATATTAAAAAAAAAACCGAAACTCGGTTTCGGTTTCGGCCCAAAAAAGTGGTTTCGGTCGGACACTAAACAAAACCTGACAAAAGTACTTTCTAATGTTATACGAAATGATGTGGCAGGAGTTGCCTTCCGCAGTCCCACAGTCTGTGGCACACACAGGAGAGTTTAGGGGTTCAAACACCCCCCAAACACAAAGCAATTGTACAAAATATTGTTTCGATTGGTGTTCGGCTCAAAAGTTGTACTAATCTAATACTAATGAAATCCTGTAATAAATAGAAAAAAAAACATGACAAATATTTTGTGAAGTATCTTCGTTGCATTAAATCAAAACCAAACCAAAAATTGTCCTGTCAGATGTGCTGCAGCCAATGCAGCAACGATTTCCTAGAATTTTCTTTTTTTTTGAAATCCCACTAAACTTGAGTTTTTTTGAAAAATTTCAAAATTTCACCTTGAATAATACACACGTTTAGGGTTAATTTTTTGAGCATTGTGACATAAATGACAAATAATTTTTTAAATTTCTTTCTTTGTGTCATACAAAAAGTTCATTTGTTTAATTTCACTATGGGCCAACTTAAGGGGGGTTTCTACCTTGTGCGGCCGAGAAAACATGTTTTTTTTGAAAAATTTTTGATGGGAAGGTTTTTAAGATAAACACTGGAACTGGACTTTTTCAGATGTAGGTATATGTTTATTGTACAAGCAAAAAAAGTTTCAAGATAAAATATGCAAAGGGGGAGGGGAGGGGGCCATCGAGCAATGGCGGCGCGCCGGACGAATTTTCCTTACTCGCGGAAGTCCTGCCGCTGTTTGAGATGACTTGAAACACAAAAATGAAATTTTTCTTATTCTGTATCCTTTTGTCTATGGCTGGAACTAGGGTTTAAAAAAAAAATGAAAAATGAAGGATAAATGCGATTTTGACTAAAAAACTAAATTGTTACCTACTTTTTTCAATACAAATTTTTATTTTTAATGAAAAAAAATTATTATTTCTTGAAGATTCTAGTTCGGGCCATAGCTAAGACCTTGATAAATGACTGTTTAAAATTTCGTAGCTATTGCTCAATTCGTGTGGCCTAAATCACTTCCGAAAGGTCAAAAAATGTAGTTTTGAGAAAAACGCGTTCAAAGTTTTGCTTCAGTATAAAGTGAAGCTACCTTCACCGACACCGCTACGTGTTTCGATAAATTGCTTCCGTAATTCGAAAGATTTCAACTTCAAATTTTGGGAGCGTATTCTACAATCATGTATTAATCCAAAAATGCATGAAAAAAAAAATCGATTTTTCTGACCGCACAAGGTCAGACCCCCTTAAGAGGTTTTCAATAAATATTTGAAATAAAAACAAAGCGACACAGCAAGACAAAGCTTTACTGCCTGAACAGAATGCAGTACCACAGCCACAAGCGATGTGGCAGCCACATCAGCTGATCACAATGTGTTTTGCTTGAAAGACTCGAAAGTTGTCAACACAATGCTGTAGAAAGCGAATGACAAAAGTTCTGAAAGATTGATTGCCTCATAGTGAAATAAACCAAGTGATTCAAGTAGTGACGGCACTCTTATTTGGACAACCTCTTTTGTCGAATTGTTTTTTTTGTCAAATGTCATTTCTATCATTAAACTACTTGAAATAAGTAGACCTGAAAAGGGCCTAAGAAAAATAAATGTTATGTATACATAAATATTTACTTTATATTTTCATATGACTACATAGGCAGACTACCGTAACATTAAAAATGCATCTTGTATTTTTGTTTTATTTTGTTTTCTCACTATGGTTATCTGAAGAAAATAGCGCAAATGTTAATTTAAAAAACAACAAAGAAATCAATTGCGAATTCACTTGAATTTTTGATAATTTCACGGTCTAAGTTTTGACATTTATTTGTTTACCTTTTTTTTTTGAAAAATAAGAGTGCCGAATTTGACAAACGTCACTAGTTACTTGGAACACCTGGATTGCCATTTTGTAAAAAAAATCCAACAGTATATACAATTTGCACGAATTGTAGAGCATTTAATTATTTTAAATATATTCAATAAGTTTTTCGTTTTTTTTATTCGATAATCCAAAACTAAATGTGTAGCGGTACAGGACCGGATTTATTTATATAATCAAACAAACAAACAAACAATTCCTGAAAATATATGGGTATTAGCGACGGGTGGCAACCTTTGGAACCAACTATTCCCAGTAGCGGCGGCCAGTTTTCCTGTCCAACCACACTGAGGAATAGTGGCACCACAGTTAGGTTAAATGCGAACCGGCCAGTTTTCCTGTCCAAGTATCGCATTTAGCTTACCGGGTTGCTCCTCGAACGCTAATGCGCAAGTGAACGAGATTAGCGCAAATCTCGCTTTTATACACTGATCATTGGAAGTATAAACAAGTGAACATGTGCAACAGTGACATTTGGAAATATGTAAACATATGAACTTATGAAATAGTGACATGTGGAAATAAACATATGATCCTTAAATACTACGCGAGAATGTAGATGGCGCTAATTAACAGGGTACCCCTGCTACAGGCTCCCCCTTTGGCGTGTAAGCCCCGCCCCGGGTACACGCCAACACTAAGTCTTTCTCGGTCGACCACGCTTCCTCAATGGATACATCGGGTTGGCAGCAACTTCGTCGTTCGTTCCTTTGTAGATAGTTAATGCGGATGCGTGATACGTTCCTAGCGGCATATTGAGATTCTCACGCGATGCTACCTCAAACGATGTAGAGCCGACCTTCCTGATGATTACATACGGACCATCCTTCTTTGGTACGAATTTGGAAGTTAGTCCCTTCGCTGTTTGGCTCAGTACGTGTGTTGTTACCATAACCTCAGTTCCAACGTTGAATTCTGGTTGGGGTCGTCTATGCTGGTCGTGTTGCGCTTTGTTGCGGTCTTGCAACTTCTGCTCAGCTTCTCGGGCTTTCTTGAAATCATTCACCAATGTTTGTAAATACGTTGAGATTTGAGGGATGAAATTGTCTTTGGTGACAATTGGTCGAATATCGTTTTGGACATCATCAAACGTACGAAGTTCTCTTCCGAAAGTGAGAATTGCAGCACTGTATCCGGTACTTTGACATTTTGCGGTGTTCATCGCGAAACGGATAGTTGGTAGGTTCACAACCCAAGTGTCGTGATGCGTCTGAACGAGTATTGCCAACTGTGCTTTTAGGTCACGATTCTTTCGTTCGACAGGGTTAGCTTCAGGGTGATAGCCGGGTGTAAGGCGTTGCTCGATACCTAAACAGTGAGTGACTTGCTGCATTATGGCGGAAACAAATTGCACTCCATTGTCGGTTTTCAAACAGCGAGGTATACCGTAGCGTAGAAACACTTCCTCAATCAAAACTTTACAACAATTTTCAGCAGTCGCCTCCTTTAATGGGAATATCTCAACCCATCTCGTAGCTACATCTTCGGCAATCAGGATCCATTGGTAACTTTGCTCTGTACGCGGCAATGGTCCAAAAAGATCTACTGCCAAAATTTCAAATCGATGTTTGCTGCTAGTAGTTTGTAACAGACCATACGGCTTCATATTCGATGCTTTGAAACGTTGGCAATCGATGCAGAGTTTTACATGTTTCGTGATTTCTGCTCGCATGCCGGGCCAGAAATATCTTGAAGCAATCCGTGCTATGGTTCTCTCAATGCCGTAGTGTCCAGCTGTGCTGTCGTCATGGTAAACTTTTAAAACTTCTGCGCGTTTGTTTTCTGGTACAACATATTGCGCATCTTCTGTATCGTCATTGCTGTAACAATATAAAACTCCATCATTAAGGATGTATCCGCGGTTAATCCAGCGGTTTACATTTTCGTCGCCAGCTTCAAGCGAGGCAATTATCTCCTTCAACTGTGAATCCTCAAGTTGCTCACTGCGCATGTCAGCAGCGCTTTTGTGCGGAAAATCGATTTGGAATGACATCAGATTTGTTGACTCAATTTCTTCGTTTTCATCACGCGGTGGCCGTGACAGCATATCTGCAACGGCATTCGATCTTCCGGGCGTATACTCAATTCTAAAGTTGTACTGCTGGATCTGCAAGGCCCATCTTGCTAAACGTCCAGACGGTGACTTCATACTCAGCAGCCACTTCAACGGCTGATGATCAGTTGCCAGAATCAGATCAGTACCTTCAATGTATCCTCTGAACTTAGCACAAGCCCAAATTATAGCAAGAGCTTCGCGTTCAGTAGTAGAATAATTTCGCTCAGCACTTGTTAGTAAGCGGCTAGCGAATTCAATTGGATGTTCTTCGTTCCCCTCCCCCTGGAGTAGAACTGCTCCGAGAGCGTAGGCGCTGGCATCGGTCTTTATAATAAATGGCAGATCATCCTGCGCTTGTTTCAGTATAGGTGGTGAAGCCAACACCTCCTTGAGTCTGTGGAAGGCTTTGCGTTGAGGATCCTCCCAAGTCCATGGTGTGTTTTTCTTCGTTAGGTCAGTTAACGGCTTAGCAATCTCCGCATGGTTGTTGATGAACCTTCTATACCAGGAACATGTTTGTATAAAAGATATAAGTTCTTTAACATTTCTGGGTTCTCTACGTTTGACAATCGCGTTGGTCTTCTCTGGATCTACGCAAATACCTATTGGAGTGAGAATATGCCCAAGATAGTTTACTTCCGAACAACAAAAACGACATTTGGTTCCATTCACGCGGAGTTTAAATTTATTGAGTCGCTCAAATACGACATTGAGATCATTTAAGTGCTTTTCAAATGAAGCCGAACAAATAATGAGGTCGTCTAGGTAAGCCAGAACGTGCACCTCCGGTAAAGCTGACTTGAACCGGTCAATGAGTCGTTGAAATGTTGCGGGTGCATTGCGCAATCCGAACGGCATTCTAGTAAAACGAAAAAGGCCAAAAGGTGTAATGAAACAAGTTTTATCGACGTCCTTGTCGGCTACCTTAATTTGGTAGTAGCCACTCTGCAAGTCCAGTGTTGTCATAAATCGCGTACTTTTCGCAGCTTGGAGCAAATCGTCAATTCTCGGCAATGGATACCTGTCAGGTTCGGTGATGGCGTTCAATCTGCGGTAGTCAACGCAGACACGTATGCCGCCATTTCGCTTCGGGACCATGACCACCGGCGACGTCCAGGCTGACTCGCACTCCTCGATTATGCCCGTGTTCAGCAATTCGTCGATTTCAGCTTTTAACTGTCGTGCCTTTGCCAGCGACAAACGGTATGGTGGTGACGCGACAGGAATGTGGTCACCCGTGTTGATGTGGTGCTCGGCGTACGGAGTTGGTTCCGTAATTCCACCGAACACATCTTTATGCTGCCATAGCAGGTTGTCCAACTGCAGCTTTTCCTCAGCGGGCAAATTTACTGCATCCGTGGATTTTATGATTTTGTAGTCCAGTGAGTACAGCTTGGTGAAACCATCGTCATGGCTTGCACTTCCTCCGCCGTAAAACACTCCACCAAACAGCCCTCGATCCTTCTTCCTCTCAGGAGTCACCTCGTTTATAGGCAGCGCGTCTTTAAAGATGGCCTGTATTGAGTGGGGGGAGTAGTCATTCCTTCGCGGGTCCGGGCCGTAGTTCTCGAACTCGGACATATAAGTTTGCTGGTGATACTGCTTCGTCACGTTCTCAGCGGCTTCGAACGGCTTCCTCTTGCTTGTCACTTGGATGGTTTCGATGACGTTCAGCTTGAGCGGAAGCGCCTCTGCAAAGTCGAACTGAGCGCTGGGGCAGTTTTCAAAATACCAGTATTTCTGGCCCATGTTCAGGAAAACTCCTATCTCCTCCAAAAAGTCCGCACCAAGCAGTGTACGATTGTGAGGTGCATCGGGCAATATCATAAATTGGATGTTGACGCACCGTCCGCCAATGACGATTTTGCAGATTGTCGACAGGCACTCCTTCACTGACTGACTTCCATCAGCCAACGAGATTTCGCATTTTACCTTGCGGTATTTGCAGTTATGGAAGTCCATAATGCGCTTCAGGTTCGCACTGGCGACACTGGTGCGTGCCCCTGTGTCAAAATAAGCTTGCCCCGGTAATCCAAACAGTTGGATATTAACCACGGGAATGTCTCTCCCAACCACACTTGAGCACAGCGAGTTAAAGTTTACCACACGTGCTGCAGACTGGCTCTTGTTACTACAAGTGGGACAATTTGCGCGGATATAGCCGGGCGCATTGCAGCCATAACACGCTAGCTAGGCTTAGACTGCGTGGCTTGAGCAACAATGGTAGCCGCAGCTTCACTCTGCTTCTGTGCTTCTTCTTTTTCCTTTTTGTAACACTGCTCCACGGAGTGCCCCTTTTTACGACAAAAGACACAGCGAACTGGACCACTAGTCGACTCAGCTTTCGTGTTCACAGATACACTGCGCTCGCTTAAGGCATACTCCGCTTCCCGAGCATCTCGCAAAAGATCGTCAAACGTGGCGACGTTATGACGCAACACTTTCTCACGCACTTGGACATGTAACATTCCGAACAGGATGTCCAGTTGTTCGCTCTCCGCTGGTGGATTTGACAACTGAGCAAAAAGCGCTCTCTTCTTCCGGATAAACACGTCGGTGGCTTCGTGTCGCTGTTGCTTCGCGTCGCATATCTCCGCATATACACGCCATGCAGGCCTTGGAGGCGAAAAAGCTTCCCGCAGCATCCTGACGACATCACTGAATGAAGCAGCATCTGCCCTTACACCTCGCCACCACTCGGACGCGTCGCCCTCCAGCAACATCGGCATTCCGTTGATGGCATCCGCATCGCTAATATTTTCGACGAGCTTAAACGTCGACACTGCCGCGATGAATTCCTCCACCTTGGCTGCGCTCCGGTCACCCTTGTAGCGAGCTGTGCAGCCACTCATCGACCCCATACGCACGTTGGCCGATGACACCGCCGCGATTAGCTGCTCAAGTTGTTCCGTTGAGAATGTTGCCATTGCTGCTGTTCGTCGCGTACTCCTCCTGATCGGTTGCATACAATACCTTCGTCAATCCTCGTGCTTCGGCCCCACGTTGGGCGCCAATTGTAGCGGTACAGGACCGGATTTATTTATATAATCAAACAAACAAACAAACAATTCCTGAAAATATATGGGTATTAGCGACGGGTGGCAACCTTTGGAACCAACTATTCCCAGTAGCGGCGGCCAGTTTTCCTGTCCAACCACACTGAGGAATAGTGGCACCACAGTTAGGTTAAATGCGAACCGGCCAGTTTTCCTGTCCAAGTATCGCATTTAGCTTACCGGGTTGCTCCTCGAACGCTAATGCGCAAGTGAACGAGATTAGCGCAAATCTCGCTTTTATACACTGATCATTGGAAGTATAAACAAGTGAACATGTGCAACAGTGACATTTGGAAATATGTAAACATATGAACTTATGAAATAGTGACATGTGGAAATAAACATATGATCCTTAAATACTACGCGAGAATGTAGATGGCGCTAATTAACAGGGTACCCCTGCTACAAATGTCAAATGTTTGAGCCTTCAAACGTGTATTGCGAAAAAGTTAAAATTAAGTCAATCTGTGCCACAGTCACTGCTAAAATCACAGCCACAGATATGCATTGTGTGTAGTCTCATACAAATTCATACATTCTAACTTTTGACATGGCTTACTTATTATTTTTTTTACAAAAATTTTTATTGTTACATATATCTTTTTATTTCCTTTTTGGTTTTTTTTATTTTAACATTTTTGATTATAATTTTTTGTTCATATACAAGTTTTAAAATTTAATTTTTTGGAATTTTTGGATTATTATAATTTCATTTGCTATTTTTTTTAAGGTTTTTTTTTAATATTATGATTCTTGTGTACTTATATATTTAAATAAACTTATATATTTGATACAACCACAGCTGCGACATTCTGTTCAGGCAGTTAAGCTCCGGTTAGATAGGAAAGCAAAACAGTACTGAAGAAATTTGGAAAAGTACAGATTTTTTTGAATCTTTAGAAAGGTGACAGCTAAAAGAAGGATTTCACTTGGGCCACAGTCCGCATATCTGGAAGACGATTGTGAACTATGTCAAAGCTTGAGCTCCGTAGGATCATTACCTGGTAATGATGTTAATGATGTACAATGTGTGTTTATAATTTTTTAGAATATCGGCCAATGCAGCGCAGCAACAAGTCGTGCAGGCGCGGCTGAAACATTTGCGCTCCTTAACCTTCGCCTACAGTCTCAGCAAATTCTGCTCGCCGCCACTGACAAATGCGCCCATTTGCCACTGCCAACTTCCGGCGCGCAATACTTGCACTGCTCGCACGCCTCGCCCCCTTACGCCCCCTTGTACTCCGTTGGGCGCAATTTTTCACTCCCTCCGTCACCACTGCATGTTGTCATTTTCGGTTGCAATTGTGTGCGGCCGCGCTCCAAGTGAAATTGGACGCTGCGGCTGCTGGTGCTGTTGCATTTGTTGTTGTTATTGTTGCTGTTGCTGCTGTCGCACGCTGCTTGGCTGCAGTGGAAAGTTGCGAAAGCTGCAGTTAAAAGTTGCAACTTGCATTGCGAGCTGACTATTTTGTGCTTGTTGTTGTTGTTATTGTTAACGTCGCGCAATCATTGCCACGAAATGAAAAACTTTGCACTGCAATTTTCATGTGCACACTGCGGACGGCCAATGATTGCAGCCAGCGCCGTTGGGCGAAAAACTTTGGGTTGCTGCTCTTTGGTGCTTTTGTCAGGTTTAAAATTTCATTTGGTTTTGAACGCTTTGCTCTTTGTACATGTGGGCGTTGCACGTACATACTCACACACACATAGCCACGCAGTTGTCAGCGATATCGGAGACTGGCTGCAATTCGTGAGTTTATATGTCGTACGACTATTTGGAATGACTCCAAGTGAATTCGTGCGAAAGAGATTTGTCACTTGGCGTTTGTTTGTTTCTTGTTGTATCTCTATGTACATATGTGCAATATGTACATAAGTGTGTGCAGCAATCGAGCTGCTCAGCTGTTAAGTGCGGATAAAAAAGCTTTAAGCACTCACCTCAGTTTGATAGTCGAAGCAGCAGGTTGTCAAGATAATTGAATGCTTTATTGAAAACATTACTTGCAGATGACTTTTTTCGATTCTACAGAAGCAGACAGCTTTAAAGGCTTTTGTCGGTAGACGTTTGCCAAAAGTTTGGCTCAGGAGAAAGTTAAACTCTATGAAAAGTGTGACCTCGAAAAACTTTGCCAAATGAAAAGATACAATGGGTAATTGGAAATATATTCATGTATGTATGTATGTATGTAGGTGTTGAAGGTGTCTTTCAAAATTGATTTTTGTATCCGGCGCACAGTGATTCGTTCCATAGACAAAATTTAAAAAATTTATAGTCTCAGAATTTAACGATTTTGATGTCATTTGAAAGGTAAAACTCCAACTAAGAAAACCCCCAAAAATCTGTGGTAAAAATTAATTAGTGTCTGTGAAAAAGCGGCTCAAAGTTGAAACTTTTTTCACAAAAAAATTTAAACACATCTTTTCTGTTTTTTAGTATATTGAGTAAAAAAAATTGTAAAAATACATAGTTACCAAGAAGTTGCTAAAACTTCAATATAGATTAAGAACTGATGTGTCCATTTTCGTTTTCAATGTTTTGTCAAAATTTGCAAACCTGAGGCTTTTACTTCACTTTTAATTCAAAATATTTTTCTAAATTAAAAATCTGAAAATTGGCAAAGCTTAGAGGAAAATATCTAAAAAGTATGTGAAAGTATGTTCCTGGATTTTTTTTAAATTTAAGAAGCATTCTTTCTTTGTTGGATAATGTAATTCAAAATAATAAAATAATTCAATTTGAAAAGTGATGTAAACACATATTTTTCGACAAAATTAATTTTTTCATCCCTAAAAGTATGCAATCAGCATGAAAAATTGGGAAAACTGCAAAAATACAAAACATAGATCTATTATTATCGATTTTATTGCAAAACTAAAGGGTCCTAAGACAATTTCTGTTACTCTTCGCAATTCTCAATGTTGACGTTACCGATTAAATGTAAAATCTGAAAAATCTAGCGACGAAAATTGCAAATTTAAGTCTCAGGCATTGCCAAACTACAAAAGTTTAAGAAACACAAAATGGAGATTTCAATTTAGCAGACCATGATTAACTAGTATACCAAATTTTATGAAGAACAGACCACTCCTTCTAATTTTGTCCCGGGGTTGTATGGAGTCGCATCACTGTGCGGCAGATCAAAAATATTCAAATTTGGTACCTTTTTCAAACTATTGCATAGTTTTGTCGTTTCATGTAGCACATTCTAAACACAATGGCAACACAACAACGCAGTTGGCGCGGACGAACTGTCTGCTGCGTAGTCCGCCTGTCGCCGTCTGCTGTTCAGCAGCTCATCAATTGTGTTGCAATATTTTGGCACATGACAAACAATGCAATCATTTGGCTGTCAAAAATATCTAATGCAAATATGTAATAATATAGAAAATATATATAAATTGGGAAAAGTCTTCGGACTGAAAAACCATGTGAGAAATTTCTTTTTTTTTTTTTAACCTACATACATATTGAAAATTTGAAAAAAAAAACAGCGGCGCTGAGCGCAGCACAAATCAGCTTCTCGTCTAGACATGATTGACTGTCGATTTGACGATTTGCATTAAAAATCAGCAGCAGAAGCTGACGGCGCCACGTTAAGCCACAAACACCGAGTCAATGACACACACACACACGCGATTGTTTGTGTGAGCATGTGTGTGTCTTTGCTTTTGGTCCTTAATAAGTCACGCGCTCACACTTGCGAGTAAATTTTTCGGTTCCATTATATGCGCGCTTCGAGTCTATTAACAAGAGGTCTAAAATAATTATTATGCATATTTTTAGGAATAAAAAAATTGCCCTAATTTAAGAAATTTCTATAATTATTGCTTTATAATAATTGTTCCCAATAAGAAATTTTTTACGTTGCCTATAACTATTATCATGTAATAAATATTTTTGAGTTGCATAATAACTCTTATAAGTAACAAATATATTTTTCGTTGTCGATAATTATTATTTTGGGATTTTTGTTTTTTACATTGCTTCATAACTTTTATTTATGATTTTTTTAATTTACGTTACCGATAACTATTATCTTGAAAAAAAATTGTTTACGTTGAATTACTACATATTGGATATGAATTAATTTTTAATTGTTTTAAATTGACAAACGCAAATTAATTGCAGAAACCTAATTTCCACCAACAACTAAACAAATAAAAATCAATTTATACTCAAAATGTGGTATGGCAACGTAAAAAAAGAAATTTCTTTCATAAAAGTTATGAAGCAACGTAAAAAAAATTTTCTTTCAAATAATAGCTATCGGCAACGTAAATAACAAAAAATTATAAATGGAAGTTATGAAGCAACGTAAAAAAAATTTTCTCAAAATAATAGTTATCGGTAACGTAAATAAAAAAAGTCATAAATAAAAGTTATGAAGCAACGTAAACAAAAAAATCCCAAAATAATAATTATCGAGAACGAAAAAAAAAATGTGTTTTCCTTAACAGTTATTACGCAACGTAAAAATTAATTGTCGCAAATAATAATTATAATCAACAAATAAAATTTATGTTGCATTGTAATAGTTACATTGCAATTATTTTCTTAAAAAACTTATAATAGTTAAGTCCCTGCTATTACCTTTTCACACACACACATGCATATATTTCTGTGTATATGTGTATTTGTGTTGCATCCACTGGGGGCATATTTTTAATTGAAAATAAAGAGTTTAAACACACATAAAGAAAATTTCGCTGCGCACCATTTTAATCAAGTCGCCACCAACTCCCACCACGCCTCCTAATCCAATTCGAACTTCGCCTTCGTTTGGTGCTTTGGTCTTTTACATTTTTGCCACTTTGTGTCTCTCGCTGTGTTCCATTATGGGTTTTTTCGTTGCAGCCGCCGCAAACGCCCTTTTAATAGACCGCGCAAATTAAGCCAGAACAAGAAGAAGAAAAGCATGGGGAAAGTGTGGTGAGTTGGAGGCTGCGCCAGTTTTGTGCCGTTGTATGTGCAGACGTGTGCGGGAATTGTTGAATTCCCTGCAGTGCGTTGTTGCTGCACGCAGATTAAGTCGTTGGTTGGTGTGTGAGTGTGTGCAACTGTTCGGCTGCGTATGTTGTAAGCTTGCACGTACATGTGTATATGTGTGTGTATGTGTGAATATAAGTACACATGTCTATAGGAAGCAGTACGCTTGCTAACGTGTGTAGCAGTCGCTGTCGACTGGCTTTGGCATTTATTTGCTGATTGTCTTAGCTGCTACGAGAACAGGAACCCACTGAGGCGTGAACTGCTTTTGTTTTATGACAAGCCAAATGTTTATAGTATGTATTTGAGAATGCTGCGCACAGTGGGCCTGAAGTGAGTGAAGTTTTAATCTTTCTTTTCTGGGTTGAATGCCGACTGATGGCCTTTGTTTCGTTTTGAAGCTTGACGTGTGTCGTTTTTTGGTTGGTACTGCATGAAGGAAGATCATAACTGAGTGAGACATAAGAGGATACCTAAACCGGGTGTTTCACATTATTAAAATATGAATGAATGAATGAATGAATTGGAAATAGAAACCTGATGTCTGTTCTTTCAGCTCGCTGATTGGATTCAGTTTGTGGGTAAAGAAAGCTCAGTTAGTCCTCATGGTTAACCAGTTATTGGGTAAAACCCATAAATACCTTTGAGAAAGTTTAGATATTGGAATGAAGTTTGTTTGTAACTTTTTACAAGTTTTTTACAACTATACAACATTTTTAAACAATCCGACCAAAAAACAATGTCCGTCCATATAAGATTCACCACCCCCTATCCACCCTTTCAAGGTCGACGTTTTTGAAATCGCTTCTTTTTAAGGGTTGACTTTCGAAAATACAACTTTTGACCAAATTTCATCATTATAGCTCCAGCCGTTTGGGCTCGGTGATGATAAAATACTATATAACCATATATATTCGATGTTTTTTAAACTATATATTTTTTTGGAAACAAACACAATTTTTGAAGTCAGCAGACTGACTGACTTAGACAGCAAATTTTCAGCGAATTTCACGCACTTCTTCTATTTTTGCCGCAATTTTGTATGGATTCGAAGCACTGTGCGACACTTTCTCTTCACTAAGTTAATTACATAATCAGCTGATATTTTTGTCATGACCCATGATTGCATTTAAATCCATTACAAGTGCACTTAAAACTACTCAGGACGTATTTAAAAGAGTTGAATTTGAGACCAATTTGTCCACAATTCAAGTAATATTTTGTTGATACTTAAGTAAAATTTGTTCTTTTCACACAGTTTGGCCGCCATTAAGCAACAAACTCTTCCAGAACTTCAAAAAATCGATTGGGTGTTTTAAGCAACGAACTCTTAATTGAGTTCAATGAATGAATGAATAAATTAATGTTTTATCAAATAAAAAACTAAATCTGCACCACTGTGCATTGTTGTATTGTATTACACCGTGCGACAGCATTTTTCACACTGGGAAAAATCCATAAGTGCGTGAAACTAGAGACCAAATATAGTAATACTGCGTACTCAGTTTTTCATTTCTACATCCTTTGTACTATTAAAAGGACTTCAAAATTTTGAAGGGGATAAAAAATAAAAAAAGTTATAAAAAATACTTAACCTAGTTAGAATATGGCGATATGTATATGAGATGAAAGAGGAAAGGCTCAAGAATTTAAATAAAACTGATTTTTTATCTATTTGCAAAAAAAAGGATATGAAAAAGGTCCTTTGAAAATTTTAATCCTTTATATGCTTGAAAATTTACATAGAATTTGCTTGAAAAGTAATTATGTTAGAACCCAAAATCTCCTTGATCACGTGTCAAAATTTCATTACTCTAACTTTATTAGTTCGAAAGTTATTAAAAAAAGGCGGAAGCTGCAAGTCTAATGAAGTACAAAAATTCTAATTTATTTGCGTATCAGTATTTAAATAATAAATAGATACAAAATCAATGAAGCGAGAATAATGAAATTTTGACACGTGATGAAGGAGATCTAGGGTTTCAACATACTTACTTTTCAAGAAAATTCGATGTAAATTTTCAAGTATATAAAGGATTACAATTTTCAAAGGACCTTTTTCATATCCTTTTTTTACAAATAGATAAAAAATTAATTTTATTTCAATTCTTGAGCCTTTCCTCTTTCATTTGATATACATATCGCCATATTCTAACGAAGTTAAGTATTTTTTACATTTTTTTTATTTTTTATCTCCTTCAGAATTTTGAAGTCCTTTTAAAAGGATGCAGAAATGAAAAACTGAGTACGCAGTATTACTATATTTGGTCTCTAGTTTCACGCCCATATGGATTTTTTCCGGTGTGAAAATTTTTTTTAATTTTTGTCGCACGGTGTTATGATGGCCATGGCAACCGAAAGACAACGTTGTGTAATTTCCGCTTACGTTCTTTTATTAACTCATTAACTAATGAAGGAATTTTGAGGAGAGCAAGAAGAGACAGTAAGAATGCAGTAAGCAGCCTTTGTTGTTGTTGTTGTATATGTTTCTTTCTTTCTTTAGTTGATATGGCCACCAGCAAGCAGCAACAATTGCGGAAGTGACTTTGGCCGCTTCAAGTGGCTGCAGTTTGTTGGCTTTTGGCAGCTGAATATTTAAAAAGTCAAACTCTGCTGCGTAATTTCGATGTGGTGTTTGAAACATAAAAGCGAACAACAACAACAACAAAGTAAACATATAATATGTTTGCGCACGTGTGTAAGTTTGACTGCTGAGCTTTGTGTGTATTTTATGAACAACATCAACAGTTGTTGCATTTTTTTCACTTCATATTTTTGTTGCTCTTTTTTTTGGGGGGGCATTTCGTTTGCGTTGTGCACGCATCGCATTTTATGGGCTGACGCGGCGTATGCGGCTCTTTTATTTCGGCACATTATTAGCTGCTGCGCCTCAAAATAGGCTATTATTTTGCTTTTATGTGTTTCCGTTTGTACGGGTGTTGCTATGTATGTATGGGTGTGTGTATGTAGGCGTGTGTAAAGTTATTAAGTTCTTCAACAACAGCCAAGATAACGGCAAACGCTTTGGCAAAAGCTGCCAGCGCGTGCAATTAATAACCTTAATGACTTTTATTATTGTTTGGCGCGCTGTTGTGCTTCGCTCTTGCCAATAATTTCGCTTTTTAATTTATTTGAAAACCCTTCAGCGGCACTTCAGATTGTGTTGGCTGCTCGCAGTTGGGGTCGTCAACTTTGACGCTGTTGCGTTGAGGCAAAAGTGAGCTAGCTAAATTATGACGCTTGCGTTGTCTGTCGTTTTTAATCATGTTCTACGTTTTGCTAAACGCTGTCTGCGTCTACTTGTGCGAGCAGCAATGTCGGTGGCCATCTTCTTGCTGCAGGAAATCGTAGGCGGCAGCAATGAGAAAGCCTGAAGCTGCTTCCAACCCCACTTTACTCTTCTTCCTGTTTCATATAAATACAAAACAGTTCTTCCTCAACACGTTATTTTTTTCTCTGATTTTTTCTTCGTTCTTCAACTGATTCTTTCATTCCCGCCCTATTCTTGATCCTTTTTAGTATGCGTGCAGCGGCGTTTAGTTCTCCAATTTGAATTTCCATCCAGCATAGTAAAAAAAGTTTTGCTGCCTTTTCTTTTGCTTTTATGCGCTTCGCGGATGGTCGCACTGCAGGCCCGTTGTTGTTGTTCTTGTTGTTGTTATGTTTTGTAGCCTTTCGGCGCTTTGTTGAATTCGAGTCCTTCGGCAGCCTTTCATTTGCGCTAATCAAACACAATTGATGCGTGTTGCAGTGTTCACGTTCAGGCATTAAAATCAACAATAACAAGAACAACAATAACAAATACAATGCCACTGCTTCGCACAGTTGTTGTGGAAGTTTATTTGTTTGGCCACTTCAAGGACATAAACTACTTATTTCTTTGTTTGTTTGTATATTGTTGTATAGTATGTTATATAATCAAATGTGTGTATGTGCGTGTGTGTATGTGAAAATGTTTGTGCTGTGGTACGTGTCTGTTTGGTTTATGTGTATTTGTTTACAAAAGTCTTAAAAGTGCGCGAGTGCGTCGCAAACTTTTGCCGGACGTGATTTGCAGCAAACAAATAATTTTAGCCGACACGCTGCTTTCGCCCATCATTACATAAACACTCCCTCACACATATGCATTGCCATTACGATTTCGTTGCTTCTTCCTCTCTGACGTATGAAACCTTTTCAACTGATGAACTAGAATCTGGTCGGCCTTTCATGCGTCTTCGTTCGTGCGTGCCGCCCACACTGTCGTCGAATTTCGGGCGCTATTACTTTTGGCCATTTGGCCGCTACGTGCGTCGCTGTGAATTTTCAACTTGTGCTGTGTTTGTAAATAATAGAAGTCAATAGTGTTGCAGCAAACCAGGCACTCACACGCCTAATGCGCTTCCGCCGTTATTATTTATTCAGATTCGCTGCGGCATCGACCACCGTTTAGTTGATGGGCTTTCTTCGTTGTGGTCTTTGCTTCTCGTTCTCTCGCTCTCTCTCTCGTCCAGGCACATGCTGCAAATTAACTAAATTGTCTTACCGACTAGAAGTCACCGCTGACCTGTGAGTGGTGATTGGAACACATTTGGTCTTTGACTGAGAATTAATTTCTAAATTGGCAGCAAACGTGATTACTTGCAGCACAGATAGAACAGATTTGGTTATAGTCGAATATTGAATCAAGGAAATGTCTACAGCAAATGTGCAATTGGGCGAATCTGGTTTAGTTCAACAGTCCAAACGTTTGTTTCGGTTAGTTTTTGAGTTTCACAAAACACACTTTATTTTCGAATCAAAGCAATTCAAGTATACAAATTCCTTTTACCTTTTACCGACTCGTATCGGTGCTCGAGTATCGCGCTCGCTTTTCACACCAGAGGCCCTAGGTTCGATTTCTAGCTCGGGCTGGTGAAATAGATGAAAATTCAAAGAATTGGTAGGCAATAAAGGCAAAAATCCTTCCCCAATTTCCCCATCCCACAGTGATTCGTTCCATAGACAAAAAATTTATAGTCTCAGAATTTAACGATTTTGATGTCATTTGAAAAATAAAACTCCAACTAAGAAAACCCCCAAAAAATCTGTGCAAACAATTAATTAGTATGTGTGAAAAAGCGGCTCAAAGTTGAAACTTTTTTCACAAAAAAATTTAAACACATATTTTCTGATTTTTAGTCTATTGAGTCAAAAAATTTTAAAAATACATGGTTCCCAAGAAGTTGCTAAAACTTCGAATATAGATTAAGAAATGATGTGGCAATTTTCGCTTTCAATGTTTCCTCAAAATTTGTAAAGCTGAGGCTTTTACTTCACTTTTAATTCAAAATATTTTTCTAAATTAAAAATCTGAAAATTGGCAAAACTTAGAGGAAAATGTGTAAAAAGTATGTGAAAGTATATTCCTGGATTTTTCTTATTTTAAGAAGCATTCTTTCTTTGTCGAAAAATGTAATTACATCCTCCGATATCTTCCGATCTCAGAAAATAATTCTATTTGAAAAGTGGTCTAAACACGTATTTTTCGACAACATTTATTTTATTTATCCCTAAAAGTATGCAATCAGCGTAAAAAATTGAGAAAACTGCAAGACAATGTGCTGAGACAATTTCTGTTACTCTTTGCAATTATCAATGTTGACTTTACCGATTAAATGTAAAATCTGAAAAATTTAGCCAACACACTTTGTCGCCTGAGAAAACAATTGTCGTATTTGCTATTAAATTCAATGGAACATACGACATTCGTTTTCTGCGGCGACGACTTGGTGCTATAGCTCACCAAAAATGATGAAAATTGAAAAACAAAATGAAGATTTCAATTCAGCAGACCATGATTAACTAGTATACCAAATTTTATGAAGAACGGACCACTCCTTCTAATTTTGTTTCGCGGTTGTATGGAGTCGAAACACTGTGCATCCGTTTGAAATGTGTGTTGTAACACATGTTGAAAAAACTGTGTTGCATGCACATTTCAAACGGGTGGAATTGGTGGTATCAGAACGGGACCGTATAGACGCCTAAGTGTGTCTCATACAAAGGCAATCTGCTAGTTTTTGCATATTTACGACAAGAAATGGATTGTGATGGGTTGATAATGTGATGATGTGAGAGTGGGAGACTTCCATAGCACTCAGTTCTTTCGGACCATAGGAGAAAGAAAAGGAATAGCAGGGGAGAGTTGTCAAAGAAATTAGGGGTCCTGACCCCCTGAACTTTATAGTTTCTTTGCGAAGAGGAGCTTCCCAATATGCGCCTCCTTCTTCTCGATAATGCTGGACAGTGGCTCTGTTGTATCCATGCCCTCGAGGCAGGATTTGGATATAGAGTCATCGACGATTCGCATCTTTGCCATATGCTGGCCGCAGGCATTGCGTCCTGCGATAGCTCTGATCGTGAGTTGCAGTTCCTTGCTCTCCAGTCTAAGAAGAAAGTCCGCTCTCTCCTTTCTCACAAAACTTTTGGCAATTTTGCAGTTCATTACACCGACCCATTTCTTCCATGTGATACATTGTGAAACCTCTGCAGCGCTGACGCCGATTATTGGCTCTGGTTCCACTGGTTGATTTATTGGTCGTGATGGTTTATGGTCGAATGACTCACAGCATAATAAAAATGATGACAGAATACTCAAAAAAGTTTGTATTAGCGACATAAAATAAGTTTGTATTTTTTTACTCTTTCGAATTTTTTATTTATCTCTACTCTAAATACTCAAAAAGAGGTAGGTTTCTCTTCTCTTGGACTTCTCCAAAACTTTAGTTTATGATCTAATAAAATTACAGGACAACATTACTCACTCTAAACTTAAAAACTTTGCTAACTTTGTTTTTAGCTTTTCCACTAAAATTTTCAGCGCTAAACGAGTACTCAACCAACCAAATGGAATCATAATTTTCTTTCTCTCATCTCCAACAACAAAAGCCATCAATCGCACTGCAATCGATAAAGCACCACTTTCACGTTCTTCTTCTTCTTTTTGCTTCTTTTTCGTCCTTTTGCTATCTTTCTTGGTCTATTTTGCATAGACACCGCACAGCCAAAAAATGTTTACTTTGACTTTGAGTTGTTGTTTGGCTTTTTATTTACACAAGTGTTATGGCGTTTTCGTCATTTGTGTGACAACGGTGTTGATTTAAAGCCAGCAACACTGCTGTCTTCGCTGACGATAAGAAAAACTGACTTTCTGACAATATTTTCATCGACCAGGGAACATAATTTCAAACAATCGAGCAGTAAATAAACCCGCGTCGCCTTAAAGAAGCCTTCAAGCAGTTTTCTCGTCCTCGTCCTCGTCGACGTCTTCGACTTTGACTTTAGCTTCATCATGGATGACAGCATCAGTAGCAGCGGCATCGGTCACATTGTCCTTTTTCATCCTGCGGGCGGCAGCGTTAAATGAGAAAGTTTATTTGCATACACTGTCGACGCTACCTGGACGACTGACTCGAACTGGCCGGTGCCCAAAGTGGGAAAATTGACGTGAAGCCGGCTGGCGTGCGGAATGTTGGTTGGGTTGATTTAAGGGATTCGTGTTGTTGATGCTGTTGTTGTTGTTGTTTATTTGGGTATAATAGAGTTCTGGCATGAAGTTAATAGCATTTTTGATTACAATCTAAATAGGGTTTTGTCCCATTGACCACAGCAATAGCAACAACAATAATAAGTATGGCAAACAACCAGACTACAACAGCAGACAACGGCAGCCCTACAACAGCTGAACAGTATAAACAAAAACAACAATGAGTAGCGCATTAAAATGGAGACAATATTGCGGCAGAACAGAGTGAGGAGCACTACAGGTTGTTGTTGTTGTTTTTATTGTTGTCGTTGGTGTGATTCATCTTGTTTGTAAATCTCTTAAGCTTAATTTTTATGGCAAGGTTGACTGGACACTTACATAAATAGGAGTAACCGCCTACAACAACAACAACAACCATAACAATAATAATGACAACAATAACAACAAACATAAACAAGAAGCGCAAGAAATGTTGGACCGGTAGACGCTTGACGGCGGCCACTTGGAAATGTCGCCTGTAGGCCGACTGCGAGCGTGTAACAACCAAAACCAGTGTTGCCTTCGGTCGAGCACGGCTGGCCTGTGATTAATTTAATCAGATTTCGTTTCATTTTTCCGGGTAAATCGTTGGTAATGTGTCTTTTGCCAAATGCGCTCAAAGTGCTTTTTAAATTTGAGATAATAAAAACCGGACAAAACCGTTGGTAGCAAAAAAACAGGAAATCGCCACACCTTTCGATGCATGGCTTTGGCTATTTTAAGATATAACAAAATAGAATTTTATTAGCAAAGAGTGGGAGTTTTGGAATTTGTGGGTGGAATTTGGTAAAATAATTGACGTTTGTTATAATTGGTTTTAGTTATTCGGATGACATTAGAAAAGATGGACAGCTGTCACCGAAGTGGCTGGATAGGGTTAAGGTTATTTCTTCTTGGCATTGGTAACTGGTGATTAGTTGAAATAGAAAATTAATCGATTCGGGTTTTGTCATTTCATTACATTATGTGGTCTGTTCCATTTTGAATTTTTTGTTGTTGTAATTTTTAGAACTAAATGCGCAATTTAATCTTGAATTTCCATTCAAATTCAGGCACAGTGTACATGTAATTTGCCATAACAACAATTTAGTGCGGCTTTTTCAGCCACGGCAACTTTTTTCATATCATTTAGCAACATGTGCGTGCAATTCCTTTCAATTCAATTAAATTTCGTACACTTACATTGTTGGCATGAATTTAGTTTAATGCAAGTGATTTCCATTTTTTTGTGTGTGAGTATACATTTTAGTGCTCTCAAAGTGCTTGTAACACTCTATTTAAAAGCCATAAAGTTGCGCTGCATATTTTCGAAATGAGGCTACATACCGAACTAAAACATACAGCCACACAATCACAATTACACACACACACGCACACGCATAGATAGAAGGAAAGTAAAAACAAAATGACGCATCAGGCTGCTACATTTTAATTCGGCTCGCATAAAAAGCAATACGGCAAAAGTGAGAGTAAATAATAAAAGCGAAGGTGAAGTCCGCTGCCACCACTACAAAAGCAATTTTGCACACGTACGCCACACACGCGCAACAGACGCCATCGAAAACAACAGCGGCCGTAATGCGTAGCCAAGTATTGGGCCATGTCGAAAGTAATGCGGAAAGTCACCGAACAGTGGGAGTGATTTTTTTTAATAGATTTTTTGAAGAATTTCCAGTGTCAGTTGAATGCAAAGACTTCTTTTGGGGTAGCTTCTTCCTGGTGCTCTCAGCTTCCTTCCCACTGATCTGAAAAACTAAAAGCTGCGAAAATTTTGTCTAATCGAACAATATGACTTAGTCAGAGCTAATCCTACAGGAGTTTTATGCTGACCTCGACTATTTTTATATGAGCGAAGAGTTCACACAGCTCATTATTTCTTCGATAGCAAAAATCCTAGTCTTCTACGTGGTGTGAGTGTAGGAGAATTGTTTTTTCGATTGCGTTTGACGTTCAGTTTACTATGATCCAATGATTCTTTGTTTAATATAAAAGGATGTACGTTAAGGTGTGACTTTGTATTTTAAAAACAGACCTTGACATCTAATCTAATCTAATCGAATCGAATCGAATCCAATCGAATCGAATCTAATCTAATCGAATCTAATCTAATCTAATCTAATCTAATCTAATCTAATCTAATCTAATCTAATCTAATCTAATCTAATGTAATGTAATGTAATGTAATGTAATGTAATGTAATGTAATGTAATGTAATATAATATAATGTAATGTAATGTAATGTAATGTAATCTAATCTAATCTAATCTAATCTAATTTAATCTAATCTAATCTAATCTAATCTAATCTAATCTAATCTAATCTAATCTAATCTAATCTAATCTAATCTAATCTAATCTAATCTAATCTAATCTAATCTAATCTAATCTAATCTAATCTAATCTAATCTAATCTAATCTAATCTAATCTAATCTAATCTAATCTAATCTAATCTAATCTAATCTAATCTAATCTAATCTAATCTAATCTAATCTAATCTAATCTAATCTAATCTAATCTAATCTAATCTAATCTAATCTAATCTAATCTAATCTAATCTAATCTAATCTAATCTAATCTAATCTAATCTAATCTAATCTAATCTAATCTAATCTAATCTAATCTAATCTAATCTAATCTAATCTAATCTAATCTAATCTAATCTAATCTAATCTAATCTAATCTAATCTAATCTAATCTAATCTAATCTAATCTAATCTAATCTAATCTAATCTAATCTAATCTAATCTAATCTAATCTAATCTAATCTAATCTAATCTAATCTAATCTAATCTAATCTAATCTAATCTAATCTAATCTAATCTAATCTAATCTAATCTAATCTAATCTAATCTAATCTAATCTAATCTAATCTAATCTAATCTAATCTAATCTAATCTAATCTAATCTAATCTAATCTAATCTAATCTAATCTAATCTAATCTAATCTAATCTAATCTAATCTAATCTAATCTAATCTAATCTAATCTAATCTAATCTAATCTAATCTAATCTAATCTAATCTAATCTAATCTAATCTAATCTAATCTAATCTAATCTAATCGAATGTAATGTAATGTAATGTAATGTAATGTAATGTAATGTAATCTAATCTAATCTAATCTAATCTAATCTAATCTAATCTAATCTAATCTAATCTAATCTAATCTAATCTAATCTAATCTAATCTAATCTAATCTAATCTAATCTAATCTAATCTAATCTAATCTAATCTAATCTAATCTAATCTAATCTAATCTAATCTAATCTAATCTAATCTAATCTAATCTAATCTAATCTAATCTAATCTAATCTAATCTAATCGAATCGAGTCGAATCGAATCTAATGTAATGTAATGTAATGTAATATAATGTAATCTAATCTAATCTAATCTAATCTAATCTAATCTAATCTAATCTAATCTAATCTAATCTAATCTAATCTAATCTAATCTAATCTAATCTAATCTAATCTAATCTAATCTTATCTAATCTAATCTAATCTAATCTAATCTAATCTAATCTAATCTAATCTAATCTAATCTAATCTAATCTAATCTAATCTAATCTAATCTAATCTAATCTAATCTAATCTAATCTAATCTAATCTAATCTAATCTAATCTAATCTAATCTAATCTAATCTAATCTAATCTAATCTAATCTAATCTAATCTAATCTAATCTAATCTAATCTAATCTAATCTAATCTAATCTAATCTAATCTAATCTAATCTAATCTAATCTAATCTAATCTAATCTAATCTAATCTAATCTAATCTAATCTAATCTAATCTAATCTAATCTAATCTAATCTAATCTAATCTAATCTAATCTAGTCTAATCTAATCTAATCTAATCTAATCTAATCTAATCTAATCTAATCTAATCTAATCTAATCTAATCTAATCTAATCTAATCTAATCTAATCTAATCTAATCTAATCTAATCGAATGTAATGTAATGTAATGTAATCTAATCTAATCTAATCTAATCTAATCTAATCTAATCTAATCTAATATAATATAATATAATCTAATCTAATCTAATCTAATCTAATCTAATCTAATCTAATCTAATCTAATCTTATCTAATCTAATCTAATCTAATCTAATCTAATCTAATCTAATCTAATCTAATCTAATCTAATCTAATCTAATCTAATCTAATCTAATCTAATCTAATCTAATCTAATCTAATCTAATCTAATCTAATCTAATCTAATCTAATCTAATCTAATCTAATCTAATCTAATCTAATCTAATCTAATCTAATCTAATCTAATCTAATCTAATCTAATCTAATCTAATCTAATCTAATCTAATCTAATCTAATCTAATCTAATCTAATCTAATCTAATCTAATCTAATCTAATCTAATCTAATCTAATCTAATCTAATCTAATCTAATCTAATCTAATCTAATCTAATCTAATCTAATCTAATCTAATCTAATCTAATCTAATCTAATCTAATCTAATCTAATCTAATCTAATCTAATCTAATCTAATCTAATCTAATCTAATCTAATCTAATCTAATCTAATCTAATCTAATCTAATCTAATCTAATCTAATCTAATCTAATCTAATCTAATCTAATCTAATCTAATCTAATCTAATCTAATCTAATCTAATCTAATCTAATCTAATCTAATCTAATCTAATCTAATCTAATCTAATCTAATCTAATCTAGTCTAATCTAATCTAATCTAATCTAATCTAATCTAATCTAATCTAATCTAATCTAATCTAATCTAATCTAATCTAATCTAATCTAATCTAGTCTAATCTAATCTAATCTAATCTAATCTAATCTAATCTAATCTAATCCAATCTAATCCAATCCAATCCAATCCAATTCAATCGAATCCAATCGAATCCAGTCGAATCCATTCGAATCCAATCGAATCCAATCCAATCTTATCCAAAAACAATCGAATCCAATTTGACATTTGGAATCGAAATAAAAGTGCCCAATATGTTGATTGGAATTTGAACAGAACTGTAGGAAGGTAGGTTCAGTGATTGCTCCAGAAGAAGGCACAAGACATACAAGGCCCATTGTGATATCACTTAAGAGTTGAATAGACTGTTAATATCTCTTCACAAAGAAGTTGGAGCTGTTAATAAAGATTCGAATTGGCTAAAAGAATATATGACTGTTCCAGTTGAATCGCCCAGGGCCACGAAAAAGTATTGCATAGGAGTTGCTGGACAGTATTTCCTTCTTGACTCTAATTTAAAAATAGGTCCAGTCTTGTTGCATAACTACCAACTAGACAGTGTTCTGCGCGAACTCCGATAACACTCATCAGTCACCATTAGGCTTCCCCACTATTAAAACGGTTTAGGGAGGACAAAATTTGGCTTGAGGAAGACTTTATATGGGAACTACTTTGTTTCAGGAGGACATCACATTCCTTCAATATATCACCATGTTTTTAGAAAATACAAGTGTAAAAAGAGAAAACCTAAAAGCACATGTAAATTTTAACTTTTTAACCACTTTAAAAAATAAAACAAAACGCATATTTTTGCGACTGTAATCAACAATATCAAACAATATTTTCAATATCAACATCGAGATCACACAACGCTTTTTTAATTCATTGTGTATTATGTGCGCGTGGCGATTGCCTTTTAATATGTTTTGGTTTGAATTCTTAAGATAAACAAAAAGGGAATTATTTTTACCAACGTTTGCATTCGGATTATCAGCACTTAGGCACACAACATTTTATATTTTTAAGTCCAATTTTTCCAATGCGGCTTTAATCATGTTGAACATGCCAGCAGCTGACTCATCCGGATTTTCAACGAAGTCTATAATTTTGTTTTGAATGCCCAAAGCAGCATCGAAATATTGGAAACAAATTGGACAAATTTTTCTCATTAATTGATTAAGTTGCCACACTTGAATAAAAAACAATTTAAAAAAAAATTTAAATTTAATTTGAGCTTGAGGAGGACTTTTTGGCCTTTGAGGAGGACGGAGGACATTTTCTGTTCAAGGAGGACTGTCCTCCTCAAAGGAGGACGGTTGGGAAGCCTAGTCACCATATATGGTTCCTTCTATGTAAAAGAAATTCATTGCATACACCGTGCGAAAAAAATTAAAAAAATTTTTCACACCGGAAAAAATCGATATGGGCGTGAAACTAGAGACAAAACATAGTAATACTGCGTACTCAGTTTTTCATTTCTACATCCTTTGTCCTTTTAAAAGGACTTCAAAATCTTGAAGGGGTTAAAAAATAAAAAAAATATATAAAACACTTCGTTAGAATATGGTGATATGTATGTCAAATGAAAGAGAAAAGGCTCAAGAATTTAAATAAAATTGATTTTTTATCTCTTTGTAAAAAAAGGATATAAAAAGGTCCTTTCAAAATTTTAATCCTTTATATCCTTGAACATTTATATAGAATTTTCTTGAAAAGTACGTATGCTAAAACTCCAAATCTCCTTGATTACGTGTCAAAATTTCATTATTCTCGCTTCATTGATTTTGTATCTTTTTATTATTTAAAATACTGATACTCAAATAAATTAGAATTGTTGTACTTCATTAGTATTGCTGAATCCGCCTTTCTTTTAATAATTTTCGAATCAATAAAGTTAGAGTAATGAAATATGGATTTTTCCCGGTGTGAAAAATGCTGTCGCACGGTGATATAGCAATTAAAAATAAGTTTGAAATAACCTGTTTCGTGATATTCTGCTTGATGTGCAGATGAAAGTAGCACAAGTGGCGATTGATGCCACTGAGTTCTGGCTAATTTCGTGGTATCCCGACAGATTGTGTACTGGTATCTATTACAGATATAGCTTCGAGCCAGGGGTTGGATCGAGGAACGGGAGTTTTTTTTTTAAATTATTCAACAGCGTCAGAAAAAAAAAAAAAAAAAATTAACATCAATGAAAGTTTGGTCCTTACAGGAGAGAGAGCAGTGGAATGTCACGGAATACGAGTTAATGGCATCTTTTTTAAGTTTTTATTTTTTTTGTGGTTTTTCGTCAGAAAATCAAAAAAGAAAAACATTTAACATCAATGAAAGTTTGGTCCTTACAGCAGAGAGAGCAGTGGAATGTCACGGAATACGAGTTAATGGCATCTTTTTTAAGTTTTTATTTTTTTTATTTTTTGTGGATTTTCGTCAGAAAACAAAAAAACACATAACATGGATACTGGCTTGGTTCTTCCTGCAAAGAGAGCAGTTGCCAAAGGAAAAACTCGATTTTTCTACATTTACTGATCGCTCCACGATCTTCAAACTCGTTGATCAACGCACTAATCTCTAAGCTGTACAGTATTTATTTCGCTGAAAGCAGCAAACGACGCATTACTCACCGCATGACCCAATTTGTGTGTCTATTTCTATGCGACGGTCGGCTGCTGCGCGTGCGGCGCGCCGCTGTAGCGAGGCGTTTGTGCCGCACACTGCCGCTAAGACCGTAAATAGCGGCACACAAAGTTTTCGGTTTTAAATCAAGGCCAATTGTGGGCAGCTGTGCATACACACACGCACACACGCCCAGCTCGAAGATACACTTTATTGGGTCCGTGCGTGTCGGCGACTGCGACTGCGGCTGGCATTGTGTGCGGGCATAAATCTTGCCGTGTTAAGCTGTGTTAACTAAACGAGATCCGCCAGCAATGATAGTGGCTCATATATCTGCCGCAATGTATGCGCGTGTGTGCGTGTGCGTTTGTGCAAATACTTGAGCGCATTGTTTGCCAAACGAAAGGGAAAATTCAATGAAGCATCACGTCGGAATAGTGAAAGTGGAGCGTTGTGGTTGGTGGGGGGGCCTGCTTGCCATTCACGTTGATCACTTAACGCTGAAAACTAACATAAAAAGTGAGGTTAAAGTTGGCCAATGCGCACTGCTTCCTGCCATTGTGTGCTGATCCTATTTCTAAAATACATACATACACTTTCACACGAGTAGGTGTGTGAGTGGAGTGGCCCACAAGCCACACCTGGCTGTTGCAACACTATTCAACTCGTTGACCGCCACTTGCCATCATTTCCATTTAGCTCAACGCAAGCGTAAAGCAAACAAAGGTTCAGCTCGATTCGTTTCGCTTGCCGTATCCGTTCGCATCAGCATCAATGAGACTTTGAAATCCTCTTATGATGAGCTTATCAGCGCTGCAATACACACACACACACACACTCACACACGTGCCAGCATATAGAAAAACGTATACAAATTTAATGCCTGACTGCACGGAAGCGTGTTGATTTGTTGGCCGCTGCCGGCTCACAGCTTTGGAGATTTGTGTATCTACGCTTGGCCGTTCGTGCGTGTGTGTGTGTGTGTGTGTGCGTGAATGTGTTTGCGTGCGAGCTCCTGTCGATAGCCAAAGGTCAACAGTTGTGTGCATTTATTCATTCGAGTGAATTTTTAATAAACGAACGGATTGCCACGCCATTTCACTCTCAGCCGCCCACTGCTCACTTCCGCTGGTGCTGCGAGTTTTGTCCTTTCATCTCTAATCCTTCACCTTTCAGCGTCGCCTCCGAATGAAGTTCGAAGTGTTGAAATTGATGGAATTGAATTTATATTAGTTGAATTTGAAATATGTGCGATTTCGGCGATTGTAGTGCGCTCTGGTGCTTGAGTGGTGGCAACTCTGCTCGCTGTGGTTGTTGAGTCAAATCAAAATGGCGAATGATGCATCGATTGAGTTGGTCTCTTTCATTTGTGATTGTCAGTGAAATGGTTAAACAGTTACTTGAATTACAACAACTATAGTAAATAAAACAACAACAACAACTTTTAATTAGTGTTGGTATGCGCGTGTTTTTGTAGGCTGCAATTAATTCAGATTTTGTTGGCGCTTATTTTTTTGTACATTTCGTTGATTGGGAGTTAAGGCCGGCTGAGTAGTTTTGCATAATGTGGAGCTTATTATGCATTACATTTTGCACTGCTTAAATTGAGGGCTTTGAATGAAGCTGCGTTGGTATGATATTTTTTTTTTCAAATATAAATGGTTTTTAATGTACTTTTAATGTCTCACAAACAACTCCTTTCATTTAGTTTTAAAATTCAGAGACCCTTAACCCTAATTCCCAGAATTTTAAAAGTAACGTAAACTCAGAAGTGAGACTGTCCGGCTTATATGAGCTAAATTACTGAAAACATTTGTTTAAAAAGTACAAAAACTGTCTGAATTGTTAAATTTATAAATGCCATATAATTCTTACATTCCATTAGAGGATTACATAAAATAATGGAATCGAAAATCTTTTGGATTTATCACCATTTGAAATCTTTAGTGAGACTGTGAGGCTCATTTCTGGGAATTAGGGTTAAGGACATTTGCAAAGTGGAGAACAATTTGTTGGCATTTCGTGGGCTCAGAAAACGAATATCATAGGCAGTGGCGCACACAGGGGAGGGTTTTTGGGGTTTCAACCTCTCCCCCTCCTTAGTACAGAAATTTAATTTATAACCTACGCATATATCAATATTCAATCATCAATAACACTATTCGACTCAAAAAATGCACCTAAAAATTAAAGTGTTTTCTAGACTAACTTTAAACTAAACTGAAGATCAAAAAATTTTCGCAAGAAGCGTTTTCGAAAAATCTTCGAAAAACCAGTGTTTTCCCTGTTCTTTCAGTTATGAGCACATATCTCGTAAACGAATCATTCGACTAAGCTGTCCGTCGGTCAGACGATAATACCTTAGTCTTTCCAGAGTTATACAGATTGTCCAAATCAGATGAGATTTGTAGAAATTACTGACGGTAATTTTTTCGACCATTTTCAAAAATCATAAAATTTTGAATGTTTTTTTTTTTATAGATAAAATAAGTTATCTCCTTTGGTTTGAAAATCTAAGATAAAAGATATGTTATTTGTGCAAATATTAAGCCTAACATTAATAATAATTAATTATAATAATTGACTGGCACGACAGCCCGCTTACGCGAGACTAAGGCCTAGCTTCCCGCAACCACCCGTGTTGTGCGTGTGAATTTGTACGCGGGTGGAAGGGACATACAGTTTTATGCCGGTTCCGAACGGCAAGTTGGGAGCTTTTTCATAAGCAATTTTTACTCTCAGAGGTTTGCCATTTCCAGCTGAGAGGACAGCCACCGAAAGAGAAAACGAGTTTTCCCGTTATTTTTTTAGGTGTTATTACAGGCAGTATTTGAACTTGAGGTTGCTGCCTTCGACTCGCGGTAACCAACTGAGCCACGGCGGCTGCACGGCGGTAACATTAATAGAATCGAAAGAAAAATGACAAAGTTATGATGCACTGGTGAAAACACAAACTTTACATTTATTACACCGTGCGAAAAAAATGGTTTTGCCGAGACCTATCCTAATGTTGATATAGGCGTGAAACTAGAGGTCATTTATAGTAACCTGGCATAGTAAGGTTTTCATTTTCTGGCCCAAAGTGCTTTTTAAAGGACTTTAAAATTTGAAAGACATACACATTTCAAATATTTTTTTTAAATATTTGCGGTTGTGGAATGATGAAGATATGGGTATCAAATGAAAGAGGAAAACTGTCTCCTTTTTACTAAATTTTCTATTTTGAACTTTCAGGACCAAAATATGTCAGGTAGGGAAAACATAGGGGAATTCTTTGTAATGTGCCACTCATGGCTTTTTTGCGCATAACTCTTTAGAAAATTAACGTATCGCCAATGTAAATATACCGTTGGAAAGAGGGTTTAAAGAGTTATGATCCAAGGCATCACTTCATTTGAATTTTTCGTAAATTTTACAGCCAATTTCCCAAAGTGTTAAAAATCGACCCCCAAAAATTTTTTATTGTAAAGTGCCACCCCCTAAAAAAAACGCTAAAAACGTAAAAATCTCAAGTAAAAATGCAATCTAATGCAAACTTTAGAAACTGTATGAAAGATTATTGAATTTAATTTGAATTAAATATAAAATGACCGAAAGCAAAATGAAAATTGAATGGTAACGAATAAAACGGTTATTATATGGAAATTAATAAACAAAACTGAACTGAACTTTATTTCTCATGATAGGATTAGAGAAAAATTTACTAAGAACACTTTAAATTCATTTTATTGACGGTCCCGAGCAACAAAAAGGCATTTTACCGATATAGGATCACAAAACAATGAAAAAAGGGGGGTGGCACCTTACAAAGAAAAAAAGGTGGCACTTTACATTTTTATGCCATTTTGGAAATCATTGTATACATTTTTTCCTTTTATGATATGCTCGGATATAATTTCGGATTATGAAAATCCATTAAAAATTAAGTCCAACACTGATATTTACCTTAGTTTTTTATAAGTTTTTGGTTACTTTTTCACCGTAAGGAAAACCTTCAGTTTTTATTTTTAAGTTTTTTCTTAACCAAATTTGACACTTTTTTTTACCCAGACCGTGTTATTGCGTCTGGTCCCTCAAAAACTGCATTAAAATTGATGTTGTCATATATACCTTAAATGACGGTAGGAATTTTTTTGCTTGGATTGCTGGAACGTTGAAATCGAGCAGGGGTGGCACCTTACAAAGAGTGGCACCTTACACAGAATTCCCCTACATGTTTTTGATCTCAGACTGTAGATTCATACATCTAAATTGTATTCTATTTAAAAGTTCTCAACAAAGTTACACAAAACCCTCGCCCCCGCCCCCGAAACAAAGTCCTGCGTGCGCCACTGATCATAGGAAAGAGTGACTGCTCCGAGGCGGAGCCCACTTTGGTCATGAAGGCCCATTGTGATGCCACAAACAATCGAACTTGAAACCGCTCACTCATTGAACCAGTTTGAGCTTCTCACGAAGTCTAACTAGTAGGCCAGATCTCCTAGACTGTTTTAGATGTTGCCCAGCTAGTTCAACCTTCTTGTACAAATCTTGCCTGTTCAATTGAGTTTAATACAAACTGGGACCATTCTGCTCAGTCAACGATTTAGAGAAATGCAAAACCATTGACAGGGACTTACTAAAGTGAAAGCCTACGAGAGTTTTGCACTCTCACTACTCACATTGGAATTTCAAGCTCGTATGAAAATAAATGCTACTCATACATAGGAACACACATTTATGCAAATGTGTATTGGTGTGCGCAATGGCGCATTGCTAACCGCAATGTGGACGCTTCAATGCGACAAGCCGAGGCGAAACTTAAGAATGTTAATGAGCGTCTTTTAGATGCGCAACTCCAACGCCAGCGGTGACCACAACAAACAGAAAGCCGCAAACACACACGTGAGTACATGGCCACAGCACTGCATATATGTGTGTGTGTATAAATATTTATGTGTGTATGTGGGTGGTGGTTGTGTGTGTGTTTACGGGGCGCAATATTATCGCTTTAAGTTGAAGACGTGTTGCTGCTCAGCACTTGCAGCAACAATGGCCAAAACAATTACAACAACGTTAAGCAGCGGCAGCTATTGTTAAATGTGAGACCAGTGTGTGGTCGGGTGCGTGCGCTGGGTTAATGAATAAATCGGTAATTAGAATTCAAACAGTCGGAGCGAGCAGTGAGCAGTAAGCAGCAAGCGGGTGAGGTTGAATAAAGGTAATCAGGTGCAAATGTATGCGTGCTGAAATGGTTGTACGTGTGTGCGTGTGTGTGTGTGGCTTAGATGAAGGTAAACATTAGCCGCAGCGCCAAGTCAAGGCGCCTTAAGCAAGGCAGACTTGCCGCAGGATAATCAGGCGACAGCCGGCATTGCGCTGGTGCGATTGAGGGGAGAAATGAGCACACTGTATGCATGTAAAGTGACTGAATGAACGTCGCAGTTTGCCTTTTGCTGGCCAACTTAAATAATTGTAGCCGTTTTGCAAATCACTGCACCCTACAGTCAGCGCATAAATATGCATGGGTACACGACTGCACGTGCACTGCGGTAAATTTACGCAAATTGCACGCTTACAGGCAACTTGGAGTCGCTGCTTTTATGTGTATTCGTTAGTATTTGTTATTGGTGTTGTGTTGTATTTGCACTTATTTGCAGTTAACTGGCCAGAAGGAAATAATTTCAGTTATTTGTTGAGCAACTTGCAGCGACTGTTAATGTCAGTCGAGGCAAGTCGGTGAAATTGTGTATGCGGCCATAGTACGAAATGTGTTGTTATTGGTTTAGGGGGGCGTGGCAATGCGCTGATATCACATTCTTGCGCGTTCTAATGCAGATACAGTGAACAGTACAGAAGTAGAGGACAATGTTTGTTCTAGAAAACAAATCGGAAGTCATCAGAAGTTTTCTTTGAAGGTATAAAGATATATCGAGTTGGCAGATGCTAAAGTCATATCGTACCACCAACATTTACTACATTAAATTTTTACTTAAAATAGCGGAAACCTTTTCCCTTCCCTCGGTAAGTCTGATCCGCAGATCTGGCACGCAGCTGTAAAGTTGTTGCCATAAAAACGTTGGTATCTGCGCGTAAAATTGCATCGTTTGTGCAATAATTGACAAAAATATTACAGTAACAACAACAACAAAAACTCAATGGTTGAGTTTTTTGTAATATTTCAAATGTAATAAAAGTTTTTTCTCAACATTTTTGTTCATTTCCCGCACAATGAATGGAACGTTTATGTGACCTGGAAATGGAGCACAATTGTTGGCATTTTACATGCAAACAGCACAATGCAACAAACACAACAACAACAAATCATATTAATATGCACACATACGAGTATGCAGCGCATATTTTCCACTGCACAATGGCAAACACATTAACATACTGACTGACAAACCGGCTAACACACACTGACTTGATTGAATGGGCGACAAAGCTTGTTGCCGGCTGCCTCGCTGTGGGCTGGCTGCGGCTTTGGCTGGTTGGTCGGTTGTGCTCGTACGACGACTGACTGGTTGTCTGTGCATACACAGATATCCGTTGACAAACACCGTTACAAGACAAATGCATATCCGCTCAATTGTTTATACACACACACACACAATCACACATGCTTGTTTGCATCCTTGTAAGCGCATTATGCTTTATGGCGTTGTTATTGTCATAATAGCTGTTGTTGTTGTTGTTGGCGACATCATTGCTTATGCTGGTTTTGTTGTTGTGCTGACAATTGACAATATGGAAATTGTGATTTAAATGCCAAAGTTGCGCCACATTTAGATCAATTATATGTTTTGCTGAATTGACTGACAGAAGAACTGTTCAACTGCACATTGAATCGAGTGACGAAAAGTTGTCGAGAAAAAAGTTGATGTATGTATTCGAAAGAAAGGCTAAGAATAAGTTGGGCTGCTGTAAGAATTCATGGCAATATTAACGAAAAGAAAGAATCAGTTTTCCGTTGAGGCAAATCCTCAAACAAAAGTTGGATTTAGTTAACAAAAATCTGGGAAAAATCTGACTCATCTCAGTATTCACTTTCTGCGTTAAAGAAAAAATTATTCATAGTAGTGAATTTTGATTTAGATACCACAACAAAAAGCAGGATGGAGCTCAATAATTTAGGACTATGGTGAGTTTTCGATAGTTTTAAAGCTTGGCGAATGCTTTACGAAAAACTCAGAAATTGTTAAACTGTTTGGGAGAGTTTACCAAAACTTTAAGAACACAATTTCAGAAATGACTTATTAGTTATAAGGTTTTATTGAGTTTTAGTTTGTTTTAAGTTGTATTGAATTTTAATGAATTTTTAGTTATTTAGTTCCTAGTTTTATTGAATTTTCAGATTTATCAAGTTTTAAGAACTCAATAAAACTTAAAACTCAATTGATCAGTAACTCAATAAATTAATAAAAATAAAACTTAATTTATTTCTATAGATTTATCAATAAAAATAAAACTCAATTTATTTCTATTGAATATTGAATTTATTTCTATTGAAATAAAACTCAATTTATTTCTATTGATTTATTGAGTTACTGATTGGCTGAGTTTTAAGTTGTATTGAGTTTTGAGTTTTTTGAGTTATAAGTTTAATTAAGATAAAAGTTTTATTGAGTTTTTATTTTATTGAGTTTTTAGTTTCATTGAGGTGTAAGTTTTACTGAGTATTTAGTTTCATTGAGTTAAGAGTTTTATTGGATTTTGAGTTTTATTGAGTTTGAGTTATTGAGTTTTGAGTTTTACTGACTTATAAGTTTTCTTGAGTTTTTAGACTTATTGAGTTTTAGTTTTATTGAGTTACTGAGTTATTAAGCTTTAAGTTTTATTGAGTTTTTTAATTGAGTTTTGTGTTTTTAATTTTATTGAGTTTTTAGTTTCATTGAGGGTGTAAGTTTTACTGAGTATTTAGTTTCATTGAGTTAAGAGTTTTACTGAGTTTTAAGTTTTATTGAGTTTTGAGTTTTTTGAGTTATAAGTTTAATCGAGTTATAAGTTTTATTGAGTTTTTATTTTATTGAGTTTGTAGTTTCATTAAGTTAAAAGTTTTATTGAGTTTTTATTTTATTGAGTTTTTAGTTTCATTGAGTTAAAAGTTTTATTGGTTTTGAATTTTATTGAGTTTTGAGTTTATTGAGTTTTGAGTTTATTGAGTTTTGAGTTTTACTGACTTATAAGTTTTCTGGAGTTTTAAGACTTATTGAGTTTTAGTTTTATTGAGTTACTGAGTTATTAAGCTTTAATTGTTATTGAGTTTTTTTAATTGAGTTTTGTGTTTTTAATTTTATTGGGTTTTTAGTTTCATTGAGGTTTAAGTTTTACTGAGTATTTAGTTTCATTGAGTTAAGAGTTTTATTAGATTTTGAGTTTTATTGAGTTTTTAGACTTATTGGGTTTTTATATTTTTTGAGTTTTTGGACTTATTGAGTTTTAGTTTGAGTTATTTATTTATTGATTTATTGAGTTTTAATTGTTTTATTTAAAGTTTTATTGAATTTTTAGTTTTTAGTTAGTTTTTAGTTTTATTGAGGTAAAAGTTTTATGAAATTAGAAGTTATTGAGTTAAGCTTTGTTCAGTCAACCTTTTGGGTAACGGTCGCCCTTCTTCTGAGTATTTGCCTAGATGACAAATAGTCAACCATTCATCTTTGCAGTCAACTCCGTTTCATAAGTCCAGCCCTAACTGTCGAATTTAAGTAAAAAAAAAACTTTTCCGAATCCAAAACCGTCTTTTTTCATTCATTCATCTTCAGTTTTTCATTCCTTTGAAATTACAAAATGTTTTCTATGATTTTGCAAAGCTCTCATAGTATATTATTTTGTTTTAAATTGGATACATTGAAATGATTCTACTAACTTTGCACGTACCGTTCAACTGTCCAAATGGTCCGAAACTGTCAAAACTGATTTGCCAACAATTTCAAATGACAATCCACAGCTATGGGTGCGGCCCTCTGCGTGCCATGTCACTTACGTGTCCGAAAGCATTTGTGAATATAATTAAACACTGCAAATTCCGCATAAACAAGCATTGCAAATATTTTTGGTTCGGTTACAGGGAAACTGCCTGCAGCAGCGTTTGTCAACTTGATTAAACTTGACATTTCCGCAGTTATTTGATAGCCAAAATTACCGTTATGTTTGTACTCACACAGTTACATATAGACACAAATACACTTTGGTGTTGCCACACATTTTTGCAACTAATATGAGACAAAGGAAAAATATGTATGAACAAAATGTGTGTGTGAAAAGAACTTAACAAAAAAACACACACAATACAAAAACAAATAAAAAGTATTTAAATTGGCAGAAAAATTAATAAAAAATTTAAATTATTGCAATTGAATTTTTTAGTACAAATATAAAATAGGGAAGAATTGAAAATACTAACAAATTTTAATGTGATAAACAAACAAATTGTAACAAAAAAAACCAACAACAAGCAAAAAAAAAAATTACAAAATTTAAAATATTACAATTTAAATTTTTAGTAATAATATAGAATAGTAAATAATTGAAAATACTAAAAACCAGGGACCGGAAATAACAGTTATTTATGAAAACTATAATTGATAATTTTACTATGAAGGAAAAATCATTCAAATAAATGAAATATACCAATACATTTCTTTTCGCACGGAGAATCAAACTTGGCCATAAACATTTTTTTTTGTAATTTTTACGGAAAAATTAAAAAATAAGAATTATTTTTTATTTATATTTTAAAAATCCTTTAATAAAAATTTTTTTTTTTTTTTTCATATTAGTCCACAAATAACAGTTTTATTTCGATTTTTATTTTAGTTGTCCTATGATAACAATTATTGGTGACTTTTATTTTTTTAGTCATCAATAAAAATCATTCAGTGACTTTTATTTATAAAAGTCATCAATAAAAATCACTCAGTGACTTTTATTTTTTAAGTCATCAAGAAAAATCATTCAGTGACTTTTATTTTTGAAGTCATCAATAAAAATCATTCAGTGACTTTTATTTATAAATGTCATCAATAACAATTATTCAATGATTTTTATTTATAAAAGTCATCAATAACAATTATTCAATGACTTTTATTTTTTAAGTCATCAATAAAAATCATTCAATGACTTTTATTTTTTAATATAAGTCATCAATAAAAATCATTCAGTGACTTTTATTTATGAAAGTCATCAATAAAAATCAGTCAGTGACTTTTATTTTTTAAGTCGCAATATAAAAGTCATTTTCATTAATGCATGCAAAAGTTATGATTCTTCCAGAAAATAAAATTGTCAAGACAGGTCTTGTTAAGCCGATCAAGAATATATATACATTTCGATATTTAATGAATCCAGTAGTGCAATTAATGAACATTTTTATTGACGACTTTTTTAAATAGAAGTCACGAATAATTGTTATCATAGGACCACTAAAATAAAAATCGAAAAAACTGTTATTTGTGGACTAATAAGAAAAAAAATCAAAAATAATTGTTATTATAGGATTTTTAAAATATAAATAATAAAAAATAATAAAAAATAACTTTTATTTGTTCAGTCATTAAATAAAAGTGAAAAAATAACTCTTAAACATTGATTTTTATAATAAAACTTATAATTGTTACGGTCTCTGTAAAAAACTTCAATGTGAATAATTGAAAAAATTTAAAATACTAAAAAACTTTAATGTCATAAACAAACAAATTATCAAAAAAATGAATACATAGATAAATTATTATCAAATACAAATACAAATACATAAAGTCCAATCAAATACGAGCCATCTGGCAACACTAACACACACACACACACACACACGAGCTCATACCAAATGGCCAGCGATGTGGTGTGGTGTGGTGCTGGTAGTTTCGCAATCGAATGCAGCATAATGAAAACTAAAACAAATTGACATGAAATCTTTGAATGGACAACACGACCAGGACATGAGCAGAGAACACAATCATTTTCGGTTAACCGAAAAACAATGGAATTCGAGCATGAATCCCACAATCAGGCGAAATAATGCAGCGAAGTAGTGCAGAGTAACCGGCATGCGCCATCAGGCGTTCAGTGTTGGGCATTGGGTGTCGGGTGTTGGTTGTTGAGTGCGAAGCTTTTATGCTCAAGTCAAAAAAGGCACAACGACACACACTCACACACACATACACACACATGTGCAGCGCACACGTACACATTGGATTGAGCGAGAGTCATTTAAATAAATGGATGATGATGATGACAACGAACGGGCAAGGAAATCAGTGAATGAATCTGGGCGCGGCTGGTTGTTGGCGAGCGCCTGCCAAAAGCCTTGAAATCCTTGATGAAAGGCGAAATTGCTGTCTATTGGGTACGTCAATTTGCAAGAGTGCGACAGCGGGACGAGGGCAGCGAGGGGAGAAGGGACAAACAAGCGAAGCGCCAGCATTTACCGAAAATCTGGCCGCACAATGCATTCAACTAACAAAACGGTTGCTCGCACTCACACATACGCACACACACACACACACACACATGTCAATCTTTTATTATGCTTTTTCGCAGCTTTCGTTGGGATTCGCGTTGCCGCTGCTGCTGTTGCGACCCAAATTCAGCGCCGTTTTCAGCAAGCGAGTGCGACATTTGTCCTTTTCCCGACGCTGCACTGCCGCCTTGCGCTTCCGTTTCCGCTGTTGCCCACGTCGTCGTTGTCGTTGTCGTTGTCGCATGCGTACGTGTCCTCCGGCCTCCATTACTAACAATTAATGAAAATGTTTGTTTTTAATCCTGACACTGATGATGTGCGGCCATCGCTGCTGAAGCTATGTATGTGTCCACACAAACACACACACACATACACATACACGCATTATGCAAACAAACACACATACTTATAGGGTGTAGTGCATGGCGATGCCAGGCAGCAATGCGGCGTCAACGCACGCAGTCTTACATGTTTGTGTGTATGTGTTTGCATTGGGTCATCACATAAGTAATGCGGGTTTTGTTTGATTAGTGGAAATGAGTGGAGTTATGCGATATTGCTCAGTGAAAGAGTTTAAGTGCTTAGTTTCACTTTTGCCTTCCTAAGAAGGACTACAAACTCTCTTAAATTAAAAATAATTTCATACGTCGAACCTTATAAATTTTTGAGTACGTAAGTATTTAGTCAATTTAGTTAATAACACTGTGCGTGAAATTTACCCTCAAAAATTCAGACATGGGGGGACCTACTGAGCGACTTTCTATAGGTATACTGAGTTGAGATCCATCAGCCGTTTGGCTGGATTGGCTCTAGTTTAAGAGAAATCCGACTTTGAAGTTTGCTCATTTTTTAAATGCTAATAGGTCCTAAATCGTTCCGAATATCGCTTTACTGTCTTCGGCAAGTTTGTAGATATTTTAACGACCAACAAATTTGCTTAAGACACCAATCCAAAAAAAATACATTCAAACTGTGTTTTCGACAAAAATGTCCCAAAAACCCCACTTTCGTCGAGGCATAAAAATAGTATAGCGAACCCTCGTGAAAAAAATAAATGAGTATGCTTTTATACAGAGGGTTGGCTCTTGCATCTAACAAACTAAAAATTTTGGCTCGGAAACGCCCATAAAAGGCGTGGCTCGGCGTCAAAGTTCAAAGTTTTTATCAAAAAAACTCAATTAATCTCAAACTGATTTACACGATATGGGTATCAAACGAAAGGTATTTTTCATACCTTTCTTTTAATGTGCAACATTAGATACGTAAGATGTACTAATAAAAAGTTTTAAGCGAAAAAACATTTTTTTATAAAATTTTTTTTTAACGGATTTTTTTCTCGAAAAAATCCATTACTAAGGTACAATGAGTTTGCTACCATATTGTAGCCTGTTAAATTCCCTTTACAATGAAATATAAAAATGTATACTTTTGTTTTTTCTGAATATATTTTTTAAAATTTTTTCTAACTTGACTCTGGGTCCAAAGCCATTTCATATTCACCTTCGCAATCAATTTAATGTTAAAAAATATATTCAGAAAAAACAAAAATATCAAATGTTTTGAGAACACTGACGAAGACGTCAGAATTCGCTTCGAATAGTGTGTTGGGAACTTTTTGGTCCATTTGGTCCAAGTGTGTCTCATACAAAGGCAACCTAACCTTACTTTTTTTTCCTTGTTCACTGCTCTCGGGTACATAGGGCCTCCACAAGACATTGTCTTGTGTTGGTTACGTTAATCGGTTGTGTTTTTTCTGCCAGGGAAGGTAGCCTGCGCATGTAGGCCTAAGTGATGGGACTGCCATCCGACGCCTTCGATGGTGTGAGCTACCGCTCGTAGCGCCATCTGTTGTGTGAAGGAGGTGTCAGCAGGCTGGTTGGGGACTTCGCTAAGATTGGTTTGGTGCCAGGGGCGTAGCCAAGGGGGGATTTTGGGTGGCAGAACCCCCCATAGCCTATAATTTGTCAACATTTTCAATCACTACGCATAGTATGTACGTTTCCACATTAGCAAAAAGGTCTTTAATCTTTAAATATTTAAAAGATTAATAGTAAAAAATTGTTTGGGCGAAACTAATTTGTTTTTTTAATAGTCACGTTTAGGCTCAATATAGCCATTTGCATGTTCTAAAAACATGTCTAAAGAGTAGTTTAGTTCGTCGACCGGAATGTCCTTCAGGATGTCGGTACAAGCCTTTTGGATGGTTTCTACCTTCTTAAAACGCTTTTTTCATCGGCAAATGCATTTTTTGAAAAGGTGAAAGTCGCACGGTGCCGCATCAGGTGAAAACGAGGAGTGGGTTATGGTTAAAATTCGACTTTTAGTAAACAAAAAACAGTCAAAACAAGTGTCGATAGATGGGTGGCATCCTTCGATAGCCAAATTTTCAGTTAAAATGCGATAAATTTATGCTATTGAGATGCTTAGCCTTCGCCTTACCAAAGATTTTTGTATACGTCGTTTACCAACGTCGTTCACTCGGATGATCCCAGGCACTTCCGCCGCGATTTTGAGTAAAACTCACAATAAATATATAATAATGTATAAAGTTTTTTCATACTTCAGTATTTAGTATCTTCCTCTGGCGATAGTTCGTTTTTCGAAAAAAGGCCAAACTTTAATGATTTATTTAGAAGATTTCTTTCCAGAGGGTTTATTGAACACATAATGAGCTACGAAAAAAAATTTATCGTGAGTTTTTATCAAAATGGCAACGAAAGCGCCTGGGATCACCCAGGTACATTTGTATAAAAAATGACAAAATTCAAGTTTAAACATGAACAAAATTTCAAAAAAATATTTTTTCATGTTATTGAAAATTACCTTCAAATTTGTGTAGATATTAAACATGAATATTAAAAAGATCACCCGGGTGGGTATAAGTAAAGCGAAGGTTAAATCCAATTTCAAGAATTTCAATGAAGATTTTGGCTTATCTTTTATGAATTACTGCCCAGTTTTGATCTACGGTGATCGCGGATTCAGTTGGCTAACACTTTGGTCATCATTTATGTCCTCACAATCGTTTTTAAATCGCGTTTACCACTTATGAACTCCACCACGGTAAAAACAATCATCACCATAAACTTGGTCCATCAATTTAAATGCTTCAGTTAAAGTTTAAACATTTTTAAAACAATAGTTAATATTGGATCTTTGTTCGATGCAAATTTTTGTACAATGACACAAACATACTTCCACTTCAGATGTAATAACTTCGCTTTCAGTCCACCAAATTTCATGAAATTTTTACTAAAAATCGGGGAAAAAAATTTAATTTTCAATGCATTAAGTCACATAAGCCACCACAAAATGCCCTATTTGGAAAGTGCACTTTACTTTAAAAAACATGTAATACTAAACTGGCAAAAAAAATTTTTAAAACCCCCGCCATGCCCATGTTCTGGCTACGCCCCTGTTTGGTGCTGTTACTTAACCTAACCTAAATGAATGGAGTTCATTTTCTTGACATTCTAGTTTCTAAAAGTATGAATTTTCGATTGTAACATTTTCTCTCCAAAGTTATCTTTCTGAGTCGAATTACTTTTGACACGACCCAATTTCTGGCAAGCGTTTGCACGACAAGTTTTTGCTCGTCATTCAACAACAACAATAACAACAAGTAGCACAAGAACCCACAACAACAATAACAACAACAGCGGCTACCGTGGGAGCATAGCATTCTGTGTGCTCATTCAAAAATCGTGTTGTAATCAGCCTTTAAGTATGTTATTTTTGTTGAAATATGCGCTGCCTGCATGTGTTGGTGAATGTTTATGAAGCGTCCCTTCCTAAGAATACATATTTACAGTACATATGTATGTGCATGTTGCGTGCATGTGAATGTGTTATTTTCTATTGATGGCTGCGAAGGCGCAATTTATTCAATCCAAGTAGAAGAAGAAGCAGCAATTTTTATCGAAAATTCTCGCATATTTCCATCTCATTCGTTTGTCTACTTGCGCCCAGTTTTTTGTTGTTGTTCTGACTGCCTTAGCCTAAGTGTTACTTGAGGATTTATTTGGTGGTTTTGAATCAGGTCAGTGGGCTGCAGCTGAAAAAAAATTTAGCCTTTTTCGATTTTCTTGCGTCTGCTTGTGCGGCAGAAAATTTTAAGCAAACGTGCAGTTTTTCACTGCTTCCTTTTTCAAGTTCATTCTTTTCTTTTTTCTAGTTTTGCATGCATTACATTTGAATTGGCATGTTCGTAGCATCGGTTTTGTAATTGTATGAGTGTGTGTGTGTGATTGAGTGTGTTTGTACATATTTGCTTGCGTGCTGGCGCAAATATGTACATTTATGTAAGTTTTAAACGATTCATGTGCTTGTGATTTGTTTATCTGGCAAATGGCCTCAAGTGATTTGTACAAAAAAATGCATACAAAGTATTTCCAAACAAAAAGTAGCAATCTTACAATTAATGCTGATGATTGCAAAAGACATTAGAAGACATTTGAGAGTTGATGCTATGTTGTAGTACAATTTTACATTGTAGAGTTTCAAATTCTTCAAAATGTATTTGGTCTTCCAATATCTCAAGTCATTTTGATTTGGTGCGGTTTCAAAAGAAAATAATAAATAAATAAATTATTTACTTAATTACAAATAATAAAGAAATAAATTATTTAATTACAAATAATAAATAAATAAATAAATAAATTATTTAATTAATTAATTAATTAAATTATAACTAAATAAATTAAATTAAATTAAATTAAATTAATTAAAAATAAATAAATAAATAAATAAATTAATTAAATAAATAAATTAATAAATAAATAAAAAAATAAATAAATAAAATAATAATGTAGAAACAGTTTTCAAGTTATGGAAAGTTTTAATGCCATAGAAAAAAATTGATCAAAATTTGACGAACGTTTTTGTTCAATTTTGCAGAAGATTCTTCATTGATGCTGTTAAACTTTTATGGTTGGCCGGATTCCAAGCGTCTAAAACCACTACCTGTTATATTTTCGAAGAATTAGTCGAAACAGAGTACCTAGTGAGATAATTTTAGCGCTTTTGATATTAATTTTTGATCCCTTCCCTGTCACGTGTGATTTCGAGTAGGTTTTTGTGACCAATGCGAAAACCATTCGTGATGATGGGCTGATGGCAACACTGGCGCTTTTGCGCGCCAAATTTGGCCAAACCTGTCTCACTAAACAGGAATCAGATCAGAACCATGATTGGTGTTCTGATGACTCACAGTTTTCAAAGGATTTTTTTGTATGTGTGTATGAACGAAGAAGAGAAAGAACATTCAGAAGAAGGAAGAATTATCTGGACAATTTCTTCTAGAACAGTCTAGGAGATCTAGCCGACAAGACTATTCACAGTCTAATGGACTTCGTGAGAAGGTTAAACTGGTTCAATGAGTGAACGTGAATGAGTGAGTGTGATATCACAATGGACCTTCATGGGTTAATGGGCCCCGCCGTGGGACAGCCACTACTATCGGCCACTACTATCTGCCTAATGGTCATCAGAACCGTGTGGCCAGTGCGAAATCGATTTTTGACTAATGAGGGATTTGCCGAATTCAATTCAGTATCTAAGTAAGTAAGTAAGTAAGTAAGTAAGTAAGAAAGTAACTAAGTAAGTAAATAAGTATTTAAGTAAGTATGTATTTAAGTAAGTAAGAAAGTAACTAAGTAAGTACTTACTTACTTACTGTAAGTCAGTATTTATGCAAGTAAGTAAGTAATCTCTAGAATGTAAATAATCTCTAGTAGTGATCATTAGTCACAAATGGCTCTTGCATTGATCACAAAAATCTGCTAAAGATTCGATACAAAAGCTTTTCCATTTTTGCGAAAACTATATTAAAAATACAAAATATAAAAAAATATAAATATAATAAAAAAAATTAGATCAATACAAACTATTTGAAAAAATATTTAAAAATATATGTACGAAAAAATTGGATTTTAACATTTGTGAATACTTTAAAGAAGTTATGGAAATGTTATAAAATACAATTATATTTATTATTATATTATACAATTATCTAAGAAATTTTAAATAATATAGAAAGTATAAATGTGAAAAATATAAAAAATATAAAAATTAAAAAAAAATTATAAACTATTCAAAAAATTTTTATCGATACAAAAGCTTTTTCATATTTGTGAAAACTATAATATATTAAAAATACAAAATATAAAAAAGTTAACCTATATTAAAAACATTTATGTAAAATATATATAAAATATATTTTTAAATATTAAATAAAAAATTAAAATATATAAAAACATTTTGAACCATATTAAAGTGTTTTTAGTTTTGTGAATACTTTGAAAAAGCTAATTTTTTTAAATAAAATAAAATTTATTTTATGTAAACAATTTGAAATAGTATGGAAAATATAAAAGCGAAAAATATAGGTTTAGGTTTAGGTTTAGGTTTATTATTATTTAATAGTCAAATAGAAACAGATTCATACTGACTAGCAATTACAATTAGATTAACAAAACACTTAAAATTAAATTAAATCAAAATTAATATATAATAAATTCAAAAAAAAAAAAAAAGTACTAAGGTGCCAAAAGATTCACCTCATCGAGCTGCCTTTTGAAGCATGATCTAGTAAGAGACAGATCCAAGAGAAATGATTTGGATAACTTATTGAAGTCACACATAGCCCGTGTTGTAGGTGCTGCAAGGAGGTAATTAGTTTTAACAGTTTTTACATAAAAAGGCGGAGAGTAACGCAGTTATTTACAGGACACATTGAACTTAATTTTCTCTAGAAGACAGGGGCAATCAATGACATTGGAGACGAGATCAAAGACGAACATTACAGATTGGACAAATCTTCTAACCTCTAGAGACTGCAAATTAATCAACATTAGACGAGCACTATAAGAAGGAAAGGGTTCAGAGAAATGGAGAGGCTGTAGGGCAAAACGAAGAAACCTACGCTGAATTCTTTCAAGACGTGAAGAGTGTAAAGTGTAAAGTGGATTCCAGATTACAGAGGCATACTCAAGTTTAGAACGGACGAGAGACGTAAAAAGAAGCTTACGCGTATAAGGGTCGTTAAATATATAAAAAATAAAAAAAATAATAACATATTTAAAAAAATTTTAATCGATATAAAAGCTTTTTAATATTTGTGAAAACTATATTAAAAATACAAAAAATTAAAACAAAATTTTTAATATTTAAAACAAAATTTTAATCAATATCGTATTGCTTTTTCAGATTTGTGAAAACTTTAAAGCAGCTATAAATATGTTAACAATTTTGTATTTATTTTATCTAAACAGATCAGATTATCATTTTCATTATCAGATTATCATTTGGTACCCGATATTTTCGAAAGTAATAACCTTTCGACAAAAAATTGTGTTCAAAAATATTAACTTAACTTCATTCCTTGTAAAATTTGTTTCTTTCTATTTGCTGACACTGACACTTCTTTCAATGTTTACTTATACATTTAAAAATTTGATTTTATTTCCATTTACATTGCTTATTGCGAAACTTGTAAGTTTTCGGCAAATTATTAAAAAGTTTTGTTCACATGATTGTTGCTCGTGTTAGGTCAAAACAGCCACTCGGACTTTATTTCTCTAACCCCACTCGATATGCTTGTCACTGGAAACTTTAATGCTTTTGAGCATTGGCACATTTGCCCTTATTACTCGTAACATGGCGAGAGGAGAGGCGCCAATAGATATAGTCGATCTTTGGATAGTTAAAAGCGAATTGGAGTGAAAGAAAGAGCTCACTAGATTGCTTGATTTCGCTCTACCTTCCTTAATCACAAATTGGTTTTGCATTGACCACAAAAGAACCACCAAAACTTTACTTCAAATCGCGACTCAAATCATATCAAAGAATAATTTTCTATTCTTCTATTCTATTCTTAGATGATACTCTGAGTCGCATAATAGTCACATGTAGGTAAATCACACAATAAGTAATTCAAATGCATATCAATATTGCACTCGATAGCAGATTATATAGTAATCCCGCACTTCTGTGACGATTATTTATTTCCCTGAACCAAGTGTCAACTGTTGAGCTGAGCGAGTTATTATCTATGTAAACGATTTTCAATGCACTTTTGATTGTAATGCCAGTAATATAGACTTTCTAGCTATTTGGCCTAATTTATAGCTGAACGAATTGAAACTGCACAAATGCAAAATGCAAAGATTTGCTCACGCAATAAGTGCGCATAATTCACACACACACATATCTACTTACTACGAGTACGAGTATTGTGTATAGAGACAACTACTACTTCTCCACTGCCCGTTTACTGCTCCTGCAGACGCCGACTCGAGTGTTTTCGCGCACTTTTTCTCTTTCCTCCAAAGCGCTACCACTGCAGCTGTCTCTGTCTGTGCCTCGGCCAGTGTCGCTTCATGCATATTGCAGTCGCTTGCAATTTTGCACTTTATGCCAAATTTGATTTCATATCGTGTGTGCATTTAAAGTTGCCGCATCACTAACCCCCCATTTCCAATTTCCACCATGCAGTTCCAGCGCCAAGGCACATCCTGTCTCTACTCCTCTGCTCCTGTCGCCAGCGCTGCATAGCTCGTAACAGTTTTCGAAACGGCAGCGTCATTCACCGAATCTGGTCAATAAATGTTTGAATGCTGCAAGTTGAACGTCGATTTGCGTTTTTATATCTGTTGGAGTGTGCTGCACTACACACACATACACATACACAAACACATACACAGCTGCCAGTGCATTACACACGAATGAAAATTATGAAGCATGCAAAATGCCAAAATAGAAAAATAAATGCGGAAAAAGAACAAAAGCAAAGTGCAGCAATAGATTTTATGCCATTTCGGTTGCAGCAGCGCGAGGTGTGCGAGCGGCAGAGAAAAATGAGTGGGTGGCGTATGGGGTGGCGGGGCGGGGCGGGGCGCAGCTTCATGCTGCATTTAAATGTCAGAATTCTGCATACTGAAAATCAATATTATTATCCATTTCTATGCGCCGCATGTGGATTGCTATCGATGTGTGTGTATGTGTGTGTGTGTGTGTTAGTGTGAGCGAAAGCAATTTTCAATTGAAATCGTCTTCGCTTATTCACACACAAAATTGCACGCTTAGCTGTGCGAATTTTTCACCAAAACGCCAAAAGCAACGCAACATTTGACTAGGCGTGGCATAAGTTGTTGCAATGCTGCGTAGAGTTCATCTTTTGTTGAGGCCGTATTGAAGCAAAAATATTGAAAGTAAATTGCAGGCGATTTTTATAAGAAATTTATTACTTCTCAGTGGACAAAATTATGGCAATGCATTGTTGATCGAGAGGTGATAAAAGGCACAAATGGAAAATGGAATACAAAAAAAGAAATGTGAAGAGAGTGACATTAGTATTTTTAAGAATGAATTGTCTATGAATTAAAAAAAGGAGGATAACCTCTAATCTGGTTCTGGAAGGTGTCCAAAAAATTTCAACAGATGCGTCCGTCTTAAAATGGTAGATCTGATACCAAGAAATTGTGGTTGGTATGGAACAAAACGATTTGGGAGATAAGGCACAAGAGCAGAACTTTAAAAGAATTGAATTAGACAATTTGAGGATTGAAGCTTCGGTCAATAGTGGAGTTGGGTAATTTCAATACAACTTGGTAGATGGTATGGAATGACTAACTACGGGCAATTTAAAGAGTTCTGAGCCTCGATCGAAACGCTGATGATTTTGTCGATGTTTTGGACTCTCCGTCGAGATAGCGACTGGATTGACCCTGTTTTGAAAAGCTGAAGAGTTTTGCTAGATAGTGCAAATTTAAGGTCTTCTGGTCGTGGAACAACACTGGCCGCCAAAGAACACCTGGAGAAGGTCAACTCTATGCGAACTAGCCGCTGTTAACACCATGATCGAAGAGTCTGGTGGTGGCCCTATGCTCTCGAGAGCAGTGAACAAGGAAAAAAAAATCTCTTCTGGTATCTTCTTCACGCTCGAGAGAAACGCTGATATGATCATCGTCCGCAAATTCTCAGAAATTCCCAGAGGAATGTCGCTGCTTTATTTGATGAACTCACACACTCACAAAAAAGACATCCACCCACCCACCCACACACACACAACAAATAGAAAAGTAGCGTTGCTGAAAGTCAGTTGTCATAACCTGAGCTCATCGCATGCTATCGCAGCCGGGCGCATCCTTAAGGCGAATGTCCTTCGAATGGCAGTGCTGCAGTTCTCGAATCGTTTATGGCAACTGAAAAGTTTTCTGCAATGCGCGCAAAACGGAATTCTGTGCCGCAAAACGAGGCAAAACCATGTGCGGCGCGTTTGTGTGTGTGCGTTCGGCGCTATTATTACAGACACGTGACACTTGCTTCCAGCCAAAATATTTTAATGTGAAATAAGCCATGAGAAATTTTTTAAGCGAAAGAAAAATTAAAGTGTTGAAAAAATCAATAATTGGTAAAGTAAAAAAATTTATAAAAAAGAGGCAAAAATGAAAAAAAATGGAAAAATCAATAATTGGTAAAGTAAAAAAATTATAAAAAAGAGGTAAAAAATGAAAATGTTACAAAGTCTATTTGAAGAGGAACAAAAATTAAATGTTAAAAAAATCAATAATTGGTAAAGTAAACAAAATTATAAAAGAGAGGCAAAAAATGAAAAAAAATGAAAAAATCAATAATTGGTAAAGTAAAAAAAAATTAAAAAAAAGAGGCAAAAATAGAAAATGTTACAAAGTCTATTTTAAGAGGAACAAAAATTAAATGTTAAAAAATGAGAAATTTGTAAAGTAAAAAAATTTTAAAAAAGAGGCAAAAAATGAAAAAAAAAATGAAAAATCAATAATTGGTAAAGTAAAAAAAATTATAAAAAAGAGGTAAAAATAAAAATGTTACAAAGTCTATTTTAAGAGGAACAAAAAATGTTAAAAAAATCAATAATTGGTAAAGTAAAAACATTGTAAAAAAGAGGCAAAAAATTAATAAAAATGAAAAAAATCAATAATTGGTAAAGTAAAAAAAATTATAAAAAAAGAGGTAAAAATGAAAATGTTACAAAGTCTATTTTAAGAGGAACAAAAATTAAATGTTAAAAAAATCAATAATTGGTAAAGTAACAAAATTATAAAAAAGAGGTAAAAAATGAAAAAATCAATAATTGGTAAAGTAAAAAAAAATTATAAAAAAGAGGCAAAAAATGAAAATGTTACAAAGCCTATTTGTTGCACATAGGGGGAGGGGGGGGGGAGGATTGCTGGTACAAAATATGGTTTCAAATGGTATTGGGCCCTTCTCCTCAAATTGAAATCCTGTGCGCACCACTGGTTGTGAACAGCTGCTACAATAACAACAAAAACCATGCAGAGTTGCCACTCTGTTTGGTGTTTGGCGTTGTGTGTGAGTGTGTGACATTTTTAATTCAAGCTGTGGTCCGTTGCTGAGAAAACATATAATTAATAAAAAATCACACACTGCGCCACACATACTTTGCCAATCTGAAAAAATTAACAAATTAAAAAATACAAAAAAATTCCAAACCTCCAACGACCATTTCGTGCAATGCGAAGGCAAAAAAGTTGCATGCAATATTACTGTGTGTAGACGAGAGAAAAAAAATATGCTGCGGTTGCTGACTGTCGCTGTCGCTGTGTGACGGTTTTGTTGCAAGTTTAATGGCATTTCATTTGCATGCAGCGCCGCACTTGTAAATTGTGAACGCTCAAATTGCGCGTTGCCATTGTTGGACGGCGTAAGTATGTCCAGGGGGGTAGGGGGGGGGGGTGGGAGGGCGAGCAATGTGCCATTTGCCATTTCTGCTTGCGCTCGTTTTTCTATTCTGCATTTCAGACGTGCAGTGCGCTTCTTTGGCGCTGCAGCAGCCGCTGTTGCTGTCGCCAACGTTCTAGTTTTTTGCTTTTGTTGTTGCTGCTGTTGCCATTTAATTAATTCACTTTGCGCAATTAGTTTTGATGTGTTGCATTTAAATTAATTGCACTGCTGGTAATTGCCCGACTGGCAGCCACGCGCGTCTTACGCACGCGCGGCGTGTCGCTGCCGCTGCCGCTCCGCTCTGGTCTGGTTCGCCTCTATGTGCAATTGTGTGCGTGTGGGTGTGCAATCCTTGTCGCTCTGTATGTGTGTGTGTGTGTGAGTGCTTGGCTGCGTGCAGCTGATTTGGCATGCAGAGGTGTAAATTAAATATTTCGTGTTAGTGCAGCAGCGGCGTAAGGGGTTTGCTGGCGCCGCGGGTGTCGAGTTGCGGAAATTCTTATGCAAATTGTTTCGCTGCTGCTGCTCTGCGGCATTTAGGGATTCACTCTTTGTGCGGCACGTGCACTGTGCGCAGTCAAAGCAAATCTTCGGGGAAATCTGTGTGTTGATTTCATTTGATAAGAATTGCACTATGCGCTTTGGTTGCTTGTATAACTTTTGGCTTCGTTGCTCTTATTTGCCAGTGGGTGTATTTCCACTGATTTGTACAGACAATACAAGTAGTGTAAAAAGGGTTCTGGACAGAATTTCATACAACGTTTGCAGCACTTTTCGGCTAAAAGATCAAATCTCGAAAGCGATACTTTGGAGTCCTTGTAGACTTACTATGACCAGTGACGCACACAGGATTTCATTTTGGGGGGATTTTGCGTACAACTTTTGAGCCGAATACCATTCGAAATCATATTTTGTATCAGGAATTTTTGTGTTTGTACCACAAACCCCCACTGACGATGACTAATAGTGATCGAGCGTCTGTTGTAGCACAAGTCCACAGATTGCGTGTGTGTTTTCAGTTCATAACTAATGTAGAATTCATTTCTTTTCACAATGAAAATTCAATTTTTTCTGCATCAAAACTGCCAGCGTGCACTTTAACCCTTTCGGTATTTTGTTGCCATATGGCAACATGCTACTTTGTGGACGTCTGCATCCTCTATGGTTCCAGAAATAAATTTTTTTATTGGTCCTTAGAATAGTTTGAAGTTTTAGAAAAAATACGAAATTAATAAACTGAATATTTAAGTTTAAAGAAGAGGAGTATACACGTTTTTTTAATGGTATATCTTGACATAGTAAAGGAAGAAGAAGCAGAAAAAATTAGAGAATTTTTTAATTTGACGTTTTCTTTCAATTTAGATACTTTTTTTTTTAATTTTGGCTGAAGTATATGAAGAAATATTCAAATTTTCGTTATGCGTAAAAAGTTTAATGTTTAAGTAATTATTACAGCCACAACGATGTGGTTGCTCTCATAGAGAAACACTCTCAAATACAGGGTCCGAGTATAAAAATTAAAAAATGTCTTATGGAATGTTGCTTATATAACCACATAGAAGCCTAAGACGTAAAATTTAAAATTTTAACTTTCCCCAGTAAAACCCTGTAGCGAAAGGGTTAAGAGGCAAAATTTCCTGCAGTTTCGAGAACAATTTTCAACATTTCCTGGCTTTTGTTGCTGTCTGCACTGTGTCGCTGCAAGTGGCGGCGCACGCAGCTTTTGAACGCTTGAAATGCAAAAAAGACGCACCGAGTAATGAAAACAGAAAAGCTGTTAGCGTTACAGCGGCCATTTTCTTCTGGTCATGGCTGCCATTTGGGAAATGGGAAAATGAGAAAAAAAAACACACACAAGCGGCTCAAATGCGCAGGTGACATTTCGGTTGTGATTTTTTTGTGCGCTGCACGCGAAATGCAAAAAGTAATTTTGGTAGAAATATATGGAAATTTGTTGTTGTATTCTCTTTTTCTGCTTCTGTTTCTTTGTTTCTTTCGCAATCACTCAGTGTGGTTGTTGGAGCATGGCTTGAGAATTTATTGAAGCAGTACATAGTAAAAACAAAAACAATGTTGGAGTTAAATGCAATGTGCAGCTTTGAATTATAAGAAAGAATCATACTTTCTGGCTAAGACTTGTTATTAAATTTTTTTAAATATTTCAAAATTAAAAAAAAAAAAAATTTCATTTTAATATTTTTATGATTTTTTATGAATTTTAATTTTTAATATTTTTTTTTAGTTTTTTTAATTTTAATATTTTTATGATTTTTTATAAATTGCCACATGCAAACGTAAAAATACGTAAACATTTGCTGCAGTTCGCTCGTATTGCACCAAATCGCACCTTTTGACATACAAACTTTTAATGTACTTTAATTCACAGCAATTGTTGATTGTTGTTGTGGTAGTGGCTCCAATGCTCAAAGTTCTCAAATTGTTGTAGTTGTTTTTTTTTTAATTTTTTTATTTGATCGCTTTTCATGCTCAAATTCTTGCAACTTCGATTGACCGGATGTGCAAAAATTGTGCGCAGTTGTCGCAGTTGTGCCGTGTCATGTTGGCAGTTGTTGTTGTTGTTGCGGTTTTTGCTAGAGCTTGTTGCATAGTGACAACTTTTTCCTCGCCACACCAAAGTGACATTTACGTTGAATTCCAACCTGCAACAACTCGTTTTTCTTCTTCTCCTCCTCCTAGCACACCTGGTCTGACTCGCTGTCGTTTCGTCGTGTGCTGCAATATTCAGTTTTTGTTGCTGCATAAAAATCCAGTTAAGAGTTTTAGCAATGCAACGGATTCAATAAAAAAAAAAATAAAAATAAAATTCGAGTTGCAAAACAAAAAAATTTCTTGCACTTTTTTCGATTTGTTTCGCCCACAACTTTGCGTCTAACGTTTCGACAGCAGCCACAAGCAGCATATGGCAAATGTAGTTTGAGTTTGTGCGCTTTGGCGCGAAATTTCACTTTTTTTTTGTTTTTTTGTTTTTAATTTGTTCATAATTTTTCTTGATTTTTGTTGCGCGAGAAAATTACGTTAATTACGTTGGCAAAGTTCGTGGTGCGTTTTTACGACGACAAATTACCAGTGAAAACTTTTTGTTGAAATCAAGGAAACTTGAAACTGAAAATAATGTGAAGTAATATCTCTACTTATTTCTGTGCTGCCGTCTAACTTTGGGCGCTCTTCAGTTATCTTCTTTTCAGATTCTATTCAATTTTTCATAAGTTGACTGACTAATAACTTGACCTGACCTAACCCAAACAACGTAACTAATAACCTAACTTAGCCTAACCTAAACAATGCTTACAAAATCGATCTGCTTCTTTCAATGTTACACCGCACTCTGTTCATCCTTCACACATTTTTTCGCTTTCACTCAACTGACAACGACAGGAAACTGCCAAATGAGTAACGTTAAGCAGCGTTAAAACAAATCGCTTCCATCCGGTTCAACAAACTTCCAAAAGGCACTTGACGCAACCAACTGCTCTGTCAGTTTGGCTGTTCTAACAAATTGGATCATTACTTTTCCTGACCTCAAACAATGTTGCACCTTCAAATTGTTAGTTTGCCACTGCATTTAAATTCATAGAAATCGCCTGCAAAAACACACAAAAACATTTCTACAGCAGCCACAACTTGCAACATTTGGCGCACAAATGCTGTAAATTGTCTTCTTCTTTTTCTTACCATCAGGCAACTACCAACAAAAAAGTACAAAGCTTCACGTTTCCAAATTTATTAAACGCTGCAGCCAAAACGCGATTTAAGCTTCAACAGGCCACATTGGCAGGAGAACAAAAAATATAAATTTAAAAAAAAAATTGTAAAAAAATTGTGGTTCATAATGGATTAATGGGTTAAACGACTTATTCATACCCTGCACTCAGACGAAGGAAGCCCAAGTCCAGAGCCTTTCAGTCGGTTTTAAACTACTTTTTTATACCCTACACCCAATCGAGCTAAGCCCAAATCCAAAGCCTTCTAGTCAGCTTTAAACGACTTAAGTCCAAGTCCAGAGTGTTTCAGTCAGATTTGAACGACTTATTCATACCCCCCCTGTCAGAGGAACCCAAGTCCCAGTGCAGTTTTTTTTGTATCATGAAACAAAATAAGTTAGTGTAGTTTATAATGGATTAATATAGTTTTTAAAATGAAAACATGAAAACAATTTTTCACACCGGAAAAAATCCATATGGGCGTGAAACTAGAGACTAGTGTCCGACCGAATATTTGGTTTCGGTTTCGGCCCAAATAAGTGGTTTCGGTTTCGGTTTCAGTTTCGGCCGAAACCGAAACTTTCTAGAATATTTTTTACATTTTATTGTGTAGCAGATATATAGTGAAAAGAGGAGTAATTTGGATGCCACCAATGTAAATAAACTTTTTTTTAAACATATAATATTAAATTATTTAATTTTGAATATTAGCGAGTAAGGTACGATAGGGTGATTTTTTCATGTTTATGTTTTTAAAAAATGAATAAATTGTTTTTATTAATAAGTATTTATTTATTTATGTTATGTTTGCTTGTTCTTTATTTACTTAATGTAAAATTCGTTTGCTGAAAAAAATGCTTGATATGGTGATTTTTATTTCAACTAGAAAGTATCGGTTTCGGCCGAATATTAAAAAAAAAACCGAAATTTGGTTTCGGCCCAAAAAAGATGTTTCGGTCGGACACTACTAGAGACCAAACATATTATTTAAAATATTATTTAAAATACTGATACGCAAATAAATTAGAATTTTTGTACTTCATTAGACTTGCAGCGTCCGCCTTTTTTTAATAACTTTCGAACCAATAAAGTTAGAGTAATGAAATTTTGACACGTGTTCAAGGAGATTTTGGGTTCTAACATACTTACTTTTCAAGAAAATTCGTTATAAATTTTCAAGGATATAAAGGATTAAAATTTTCAAAGGACCTTTTTCATATCCTTTTTTTTACAAATAGATAAAAATTCAGTTTTATTTAAATTCTTGAGCCTTTCCTCTTTCATCTGATATACATATCGCCATATTCTAACTAGGTTCAGTATTTTTTATGTTTTTTATTTTTTATACCCTTCAAAATTTTGAAGTCCTTTTAATAGGACAAAGGATCTAGAAATGCAAAACTGAGTAAGCAGTATTACTATATTTGGTCTCTAGTTTCACGCACATATGGATCTTTCCCAGTGTGAAAAATGCTGTCGCACGGTGTTATCTGGACACAAAATGAAATTTCCAAATTTCATAAACTACTCTTATATGGCAACCCTGTCTAAAAGTGGGCGTACAATGCCCACAGGGACAACATTTCTTAGCAAGAATATAAGCAGTTTCTATACCAAATTTCATGCTGATATCTGGACACGTTTTGAAGTTGTCTTGTGACCTAAGAACTTCATGCATGAACGGACAGACAGATGTACAAACGAACATTGCTTAATCGATCCTCTTTGCGATTCTGATTCCGTGTATACCCACTTAGTGTACCATATACCTTCTTGTGATACAAACTTCAGATCAAAATGTAAACACCCGAGCGCCTCAGTGCAGGCTATAAAAAAAGAAAGAAGCGCCAACGCAAAGCCAAAGCAGGAAAAGCAGCGGAATTTGTAGAATTTATAGAACCACTTAAATAACTGAAAACATTCAATAAATTACGCCGAAATATGTGCGCCACACACACTTTTTAAGGTAATTGCATTTTACGAGCGAATAGCGTGCGGCGAGATGAGAGCCGAGTGCGGCGACTAAGCGCCCACTTGCAGCGTTTAATTCAATTTTAAAACCACCAAAACAACATCAACAACAAAAACGACAATATTCAAGAACATAATAACAACAGAGAGAGAGGGCATAACAGGGGCGGATTTAGAATAATATTTCGGGAGGGGTTTCAAAAAGTAATTCTTTAACCCTTTCGCTATTTTGTTGCCATATGGCAACATGCTACTTTGTGGACATCTGCTCCTCTATGGTTGCTAGAATACATTTTTTTGTTGGTCCTGAGAATAGTTTGAAGTTTTAGGAAAAATACGAAATTAATAAACTGAATATTTAAGTTTAAAGTAGAGAAGTATACACATATTTTAATGGTATATCTTGACATAGTAAAGGAAGAAGAAGCGAACAACTTTAGATAACTTTTTAATTTGACGTTTTCTTTCAATTTAGATACTTTTTTTTTTTAATTTTGGCTGAAGTAAATGAAGAAATATTCAAATTTTCGTTATGCGTAAAAAGTTTTATGTTTAAGTAATTATTACAGCCACAACGATGTGGTTGCTCCCATAGAAAAACACTCTAAAATACAGGGTCCGAGTATAAAAATGAAACAATTTCTTATGGAATGTTGCTAATATATATATATAACCACATAGAAGCCTAAGACGTAAAATTTAAAATTTTAACTTTCCCCAGTAAAAACCTGTAGCGAAAGGGTTAATATTCATAAAATGCCAAAATATGCCTTTTAATTTGTATGTAGTTTTAAAGTCGATCCTAATATTTCGGGGGGTTTCAATCCCCAACCCTCCGCCCCCCTGAATCCGCCACTGTGTCATAATATAATGTGGCTTGGGCGGCGAGCGTCGAATTAACGACAGGAGGGCGCCGAAAAGTTGCAAAAGCTGGGGTCGTAAGAGGAAGTTAAGCAACAACAACAACAACGGCAACAAACAGCGCGCTTACTTTCACACCGACAGCCGTGTACGTGCACGCATTGGGCAGACAAACGATTACAAAACCAACAATTGAGCGAGAGGGAAACAAACAAAAAAACACATTCCCGTTAAGCATCTTTCAACGCCTCGAACAGCAATGGCGGCAAAATGTGTGGCGCTTGCGCGTGTAAATGGCCGTTTCAAGTTTTTTCGCTTCTTTACACTTGATACCAAAATCGTTTTTTCACACTTTTTTCCCAAGGACTACCTTGTTGTTTTAGTATTTGTTGTTGTTATATTTTGTATTTATTTTGGTTTTATTGCTCTTGAACTCGCAGCTCATAATGGCCAACAGGAGAGCGAAGTGTAGCTGCGGGATTCGGTGATTGTGTGTGTGTGTGTGAGCCAAGTGGTTCAAGTACCTGCTGCCGCTGCTGTGGCCAGAGCGGAAATTGTGCTGATGCTGTTGCTGCTGGTTTTAGTGCGCCACTAGCCGGAAGGCGACGTGCCGCAGCTTAAGGCGCCAGTGGCAACAAAAGCAAAAACTCTAAATGCCACCGTCCGCGCAAATGACTTATGGCAAATTCCAGCGCTTTTCTGCTGCACACAAACTCGCACACACACACACACACACAGACAAAGAGAAGCTCATAGTGCCGAGTGCTCAAACGTGAGTGAATGCATTAAATTTACGGCTGCTATGTACGTACGCTGGCCAACAACAACAACACACTTACAACAGCGGAAATCGTGTAGGAGCTGCAGATTACTGGCGCGCGCGTCTCGCGTCTTGCACATTCTTGCACTCCACGCGCCGCTACATTAGTGCGAACTAATGTAAATTTTTTAAGGAAATTCCTCTTTATTTGCACCTTCGTCAATGCCCCGCGGCGCTCGCTGGATGCCACTGTCACCGTCACCGTCATCGTAACCGTAAGCGTTGGCTTCATAGCCAACTAGCCGCGCGCCGGCGTCGTTGTGGCAGCATTAGCCGTGTCAGAATTTATGAAGTTGCGCTCGCTGCTTATGCGCCCTAAGATATGCAATGATAATAATTTTTCTTTAGAATGTTGTCTTGCAAAAAGTGCGCATATACACAGAATATGCTCCACTCGTTTATATCCTTTAGCCGCTTGCAGGCATTTGATTTATTTCCACTTAGCGTGCAAAGCGCGCGAATGTATGTGTGTGTGTGTGTGTGTGTGCTGTGTAGCTGCAAAAAATTTTCCGCATTGGCTTTTGTATTCGCAGCTATGCAATTTTACTGTTGTTGCAGCGTGCAATTTGCAAGTCAACTGTTTGGCGCTTAAAAGTGCATTAGCGTAAATCAAAGTGAAGCACACTTTTGGGCGCCGCCACCCACCTGCATTGCACTCGCTCGCACTATGCTTTAAAGCCAATCGTACATATAAATCTTTAACGCTTTACAACACATTCCAAAAGCATTGCTGGCGCTTTTTTTTTTTTATTACTGTTGCCAGCCTCTAATTAAAACGCTCGCCGCCCCTTTGGCGCGTCTTCGAAATTTCAGTTGGCCAAAACTAAATAAATTCGAAATTATAATTAAAGACCCAGGCATGAGTTTTAATTAATGACCACGTCGCCTTAGTTTGCTTCTTGTTGCGGCTTTTAACACGCGCTTACAGTGGTTCGTTTTCGCTTTTGATTGAAGCGCTGGCGCTTGCAGCCGCTGTTCGGCCCTTTTCAAACTGTTCGACACGCTTTCGCTGTCGACCCACATCTCGTAGAAAAGTATTGCAATTTCGTGTTGCTTGCCATTTGCAGTTATCGATGTGTGGCGACTGGTTTATCTGCGTGTCGACGTGCCGTGTCGACGCGGCAACAACACCTGCAGTGAGTCTTAAGTTGTCTGGTTTGGGGCGAAGGCTATCGAAATGGAGTCCCGGGCAAATCGAGATGGCACACACGAATTTATTTAATTTGATTTCTGGCATTGGACAGCGCCGATGGTTCGATTGAGACTGAGTACGTGGACAAGGTTTGCTGTCAGACTGACTGACTAAAAATTTATTGCTGACTAAGGATTCAGTTGAGTTTCATGTGAAAACAGTGGGCGGAAAAAGTTCTTGGAAGTGAGAGTTTGAAGATAAGCTAATTTGCTAACTTTTGTATGTCAAATTGTTGAAATGATTTGATGATTATATGCAGAAAAAACTTTATAAAATTTGGTATATAAATTGTGAATAATAATTTTGGTAGTTAAGGTAATTGGTCATTACTCTTCTTCATTGCTGCCTGCATAAGCTGTGGTATAAAGAAAATTAGACATACACAAGGCTTTATAGGAATTGCTTTGATGCTTGTTTGAGGTCCTGGTTCCTCCAAGAACTAAGTTGAGATAAAAAATATTGTTGTTAAGGAAAATTTGTGTCTTTCGATCCTTTGAGAAAACCTTTGCTTCTCTAAATTACTGCTGTAAATAAAAAAAATAATAATAATATATTTATTTATTTATTGATTCATCATTAGTTTTTTCACATATAGATCACTAGAATTAAGTTATTTTAATTATTTTATTTAATTTAATTTTATTTTATTATTGATTATTTTATTTTATTTTATGTTATTTTATTTTATTTTATTTTATTTGATATTTTTTTATGTTATTTTATTTTATTTTATTTTATTTTATTTTATTTTGTTTTATTGTATTTTATTTTATTTTATTTTATTTTATTTTATTTTATTTTATTTTATTTCATTTTATTTTATCTTAATATAGTACCTAAACATTCTTACTGATGTTAAGTCTAACGCATCAGAAGCTATGCAGAACTATGGGATCTGTCAAACTTCGTTAAGAGTTCAATTGGAACTCACAATTGAAATTTTTCTGAATTCTAAGTGAAAGTTCGGTCTGTACTGCGACACCCTGCGTAACTTTATCTAACTCAGGGAGGCAGTACTCAGATCATTATCCACACCAAATGGAGGCATAGACCCACAACTAAAAGTACCTTTACAATAGACATGATAAAGTGTTGTATGGAGATTCTTAATAATGGGTTCTCCATGCTCTGGAATCTCTTATTTTATGCGGTTTGTGAAAAAAAATGCATGAGCCAAACTATTGGAGGGCTAAAGTGAGGTTAATTGGCGTCGCATTGTGGCAAAAGTTCACAAAAGGGCTTGCAAATTGCTCTTAGAGGGTTAAAATCTATGACTGACCCCCATTAGTTTTCTCTACAGAATATTTCTTTCGAACATACTTACTCCTTATCTCCAACACTTAGTGGAGCTCCCATACAAAATAATCCTTTTTATAAAATGTGTTCCCACTGTTCCCAGGTTACCTCCGGACGTGTGAAATGTAAAACTGACCCCCATTTATTTTTTCTTCCAAATATTTTTTCCATACGTACCTAATAGCTATCTTCAACTTTTAAGGGTACTGCCATACGAAGTTGGTAATTTTCTATGGAATTAGTTCTATGGCATTAGCTTAGTGAAAAATCATTGTATCTCAGAAACTACAAAACCGATCTGAATGATTTATTCAGTGATTGGCAACATTATTGAATGCAAAAAATACAAAATTAACTAAAGTTAAAAAATTAGCCACCAGAGGGCACCTCCCATACAAACGATGTTTTGAGGTTGTCAACTTTTGGGTTTTTACTAAGCAAAAATGTAAATGTATTGTCGAAACACTATTCACCTTCCCATTTCGAACATAATTGTAATTTTAGTTGAGTGTTAAGAAGAAGAAGAAGAATAACATATACCTGTATCTGGGTCTATAATCTACCTGACCTCTCTAACGCCTGCACTCAAAAATGTAAATTTTCAATTATGAAGCATGTTGAATCGCTCAAAAAATGTTTTTGCAAAATTCGAAAGAAAAGGAATCCCGTCCCATTCAGGTTAAGGTAGACATTTATTGTAGTTTTTACTTTCATGTTTTTGCTTTCATGTCATCCTTGATAAATGTGTCTGTGCAAGTATTTTCTGCTTGTGTGCTCAATGATTATCTTAGTCTCTGCTTTGTAATTATTTTGAACGTTTACGGGAACAATAAATGTTCTGTATTCTATTCTAAATAATAAACACCACTTTCGTTAACACACCTTTCGCAACAGCCCAGCAAGAAAACTGTGGTGTGGTGTATGAGCCAAATAATGTTTGAGTTCGTGTTGGGCTGCAGGTTCGGTTCTGCTTGAGTAGCTGTCAAGATTAGTAATTTATGCGATTAAATATTAACGAAAATTTTGTGTTGATATGAGCTAAAATGTGTGAGAAAAAGTTGTGAAAAAAATGCGGCACGTGTTTTGAGACCCCATGTTCGAAAATGGAGTGAATACGGTGAAAAATGCTCGAGAAAGTAATGCGAAATTGCGCCAACAGAGTACAACATGTCAGAAAGAGCCCTAAGTGGAAGTAGAAAACACAATGAACATGCAAATAAATTGTTTTTTAATATAATTAATCATTCGGGTTTTTGTGTGTTTGTGCTCTTAGAATAAAAATTTGCATTCAATTAAATAAAATAAATATAAATAAAGAAAAGTGAAAAAACCTACCGCTACAATTGGCATTCTCATTCGAATGCAATCAATTTGCTTTAAGTAATAAATAAAAAATTATATTAAATTCAATTAAATTAAATACATAAAAAAAACACAAAATTGAGAAACCGAAAATGTTCCCGTGGTGGCAACAATGTGACGCTATAATCGGCATTTCAATTCGAATGCAATTAATTTGCTTAAAATGTTTTCTCCTTTGCTTCATTTGATTTTAATCGCTCGCTGCACACTCCTTCGCATTTATTGTGCCGGCGCGTTGTTATTAACTTCGGCCGCACCGCAGAGAATGTTAACTTTTTGCGCAATTAATTTTTAATGTGCACAATATAAATACGCAATAATGGAGACATTATTTGCTGAACAATAGCGATTGCTGTTGTTGTTGGCTGCTCGCTTACGGTTGGAAATTGTTGCCGTTGGCGGTCTATCGAGTGTTGAGTGAGTGCGTGCATGTGTGTGTGTGTGTGTGTGCAGTATTGGCATTTAAGCATATTTTGCTGCATTAATGAAGTTATAACACATACAACAACATTATTGTTATTGTTAATAAAATTACCAATTGACCTCATAACATTGTTGTGTATATAATTTGTAATTAACTTTTATGCAAAACACAAATAAAAGCAAAAAAGTGTATGAACTTTTTTGCCATAACAAGTCAAACAAAAATATGGAAAATATTTATTTGAAATAAATATGCAATATTTGCATGAAAATGAGAGTTATTTATGCATTATGCAAAAAATAATGTATTTTTTAATTTAATTTTTTCATTAACTGTTATGAAGTAGAAGAAGAATTTGAGTGAGTTAAAAGTAGGGAGCGGATTTTCATTCACTAAAAAATGAAAAAGATGCGCATATAATAAAAATGTGCTTTAAAGTTTCAAAATATGCAAAAAAAAAAGAAAAATTAAAAATATGAAAAATAATTTTTATAAATTTATGAAAAAAAAAAAATATATCTTATTAATTGTAAATATGTAAATTATAAGTTTTATATATTTACAAAAAATACAAGGCCAACAAAACACAACAAATGAACTTTACAAATTTTTTAATTAGAAATCCATTGAACACTTTTGATTTACTGTGTTTTCGAAGTAAAAAATAAACACAAAAGATATTAAAAAATAACATTTAAAGAAATCATTTAGTTTTTATGAATCTAAATTTGAAAAAAATATAGACAATTTTTTTTTGTAAAGAATACTATATGCCGCCCGAGGCAAATCACCAGAGTGCCGCCCCTACATTTTTGAAAATTTAATTTTTTTAATCTTTTTTTTATTTTTTTTACATACGAAAATTATCAAACAAAAGTGATCTGTTTAAATTCAATTTTGTTTTCATAAAAATCCGTCGATATTCAATAAAATAATTAACATTTGGAAACATTTATATGAATGTAACTAAAGACAATATTTTTCCGAAATTGGGCACCCATTTCAAATATTTTTTTCTTCTTTGCCGCCCCTCCCAATATGCCGCCCCAGGCATTTTTAAGGTCGTGCTTTGACCGCCACCGTGTATGTACTTAAATATATAAGCATATATATGTATGTGTATGTTACTTTAATATATGGAAAAAAATTTAAAATATGCTTCAATATGAATTTTATTATAAAAATGCAAAAATATGCCTTCAAAGCGGAAAAAGCTTTCAATATGCATTTTATTGTAAATTTGCAAAAATATTCTTTCAAAGTGAAATATGCAAAAATACCAAAATATGCACCAACAATTGAATGCCACTTTAAAGGAAATTTTCTGATTCGGAAAGGTATTTCTTGCATATTGTTAAGAATATTCCCAAAAAAAAACATGCATTAGCATGAAAATCTGCTTTCCAGTTATAAGTCCGATAGTAGTCAAGTCAGTCAGCTTTAAATTTAAAGCTATTTCAGCTTCCGCATGTCTCTCAATGAGATCGTCAACCAGCTATTGCTGGGTTCCAGGATACAGAAATATTGCAAGGTACAGTTTTGTGCCTTTGTTCACTCTGCTTGGGAGCTTAGGGATATATATGAAAATTTTTTACTAGGTTGTGTAAAGGATGGCACATAGCCCTTCGTTTTATATTTTATTTTTCATAAATTTTATTAAATGTGATGAAATGTTATTTCAGCAAACCAAATGCTTTCGTTTTAAACCAAATAAACGGCTGCTTCAACTTATTCATTTTACCGAGTACTCAGTTTCATATCACCTCGTAGGACTTTCACCTTTCGGCCATCTCATTATGCATTGTTTTTTATTTGCCAGTCATACGAATATTTCAGCATTAATTGAACACATTTTTGTGCAGAAAATTTTCATTTAAATAAACTGAAATTGTGCTGTTGGCTGAAGTTCATTGAAACTTTTTCATAAATTGTCTCTCTCGCCTCTTTGTCATAGAGTTTATGGCATTCTCGCTCTAACTTCATTTGTTTCACGCTGTGCATTGGCGAACAAGAATAGTTCATTGCAGACTGCATTGGGCAAAAGGATGTCGTTCTGCGGCCTTATGCCGCAACTGGCAGACACATTTAATTTGCATTTAATTAAAATACCAAAGCTTTCATTTGGTGTCCAGTAGAAAGCACAAGTTTTCACACTTTCATAGGGCAGTAATTTAGAAATGAAAATGCTCAGTGGCATTTGTAGTTGGCGGCAAGTTGTCACTTGAAATCCATGCACAGTTTCAAACTTTTCGGTCGCATGTGATTAAGAGAAAAGAAGATCCCTACATAAAATTATTTTACTGATAGCCAAAATAAGGCGACTTAAGTATTCATGAACTTTATGGGCTCTACACTTTAGGACAAGTGAAATCTAAAAGGAGTCTTTATTTTCCATCGGACTGAACATCAAAAAAATTAGTAATTTTCTTTAGCTCAACTTCTTACTTATCTTTCTTCTCATCTCAACAACTTCTGTGGAAATCATTAGCTATTTGAAATAAATCTTAATCTAGTTAGGATATTACATTCCCTTTGAGATTTTGCTAGCTTTTCCCTGATAGCACTTTATATGTACTTGAAAGAATGTCCAAGCTGACAAGTTTTGGAGAGAACAGTTCAGTTCAGTTCAGCCATTTCATCTGATTATTGCGTTTGAAGCGTTGGACTGTCAGTCAGTGCATCACCAGTTTAAAATCGAATTTAACCAATCCAAAATAAAAAAAAAAATGTCTTCAAAAATTATTCTCTTAACAGAAGTTAATTAACTTTCAAGAGAAGAAGGATACTTCTTCGACAATAAAGGGAAACTAGCAGATAAAAAGAAGCTTCAACTGGTTTCACGTGTAGGGACATTTGGGTCCAAAAAAATGTCCTGATACAATGGGCTTTTATGTCAAATTTTTTACGGGCTATTTGGCAAACCTCTGAGCTTAAAATGTCCAATCAAAAAGCTTCAAACCAATGGTTCGTAATCAGCATAGAATTGTATTTCTTTTATGATATCTTTTAGAGTAGTAAATATTTGCTGCTGAAACTTCAGTAGTCTGTCAGTTTAAAACTGGTCTATGTGAGGATTTCTATGTAGAAAAACTGATCTGCATCAGCACAATGTTTCTGATCAATAAACGCTGTACGCTTCTAACAAGTCTGTGTTACTTTCTCCTGCTCTTCAATGCAGCGAACTTCTTTATAAACTAGTTGCTTTATCGAGAGATGAGTAAAGAAAATGCTCCAGGTTCATCTTGCTATAATATGCAGCAGTGTAAAGGAAGTATTCACATCAAGAAAGTCTGGATCCTCCATCTATAATCATTTTCGATGTAAGATGAAGCTGTTTAAAAACTTTAAGTAAATTTAGGATATTCGAGCTAAGATCATCTTGCGACAATATCCAGCACTGTAAGAGAAGGATTTACATTAAAAAACTCTCGATCCTCCATCCAGTTTTCGATATAATGTAAAGCCGGAACAGTTAAAAACTGTAATTAAATTAAAGTAAATCGAGCGAAGATCATCTTGCGACAATATCCAGCATCCAGCCAAGACTATCTTGCGACAATATCCAGCAGTGTAAGCGAAGGATTATAATAAAGAATGTCTGAATCCTTCATCAAGTTTTGTATATAACGTATAGCTGAAAGAGTTAAAAATTGTAAGTAAATTAAAGTTAATCTAGGCAGATTTATCTTGCGCCAATATCCAGCATTGTAAAGGAACGATTTACATCAAAAAGGTCTGGATCCTCTAATAAGTTTCTTTTTAGTAAATTAAAGATAATCGATCCAAGATCATCTTGTAACAATATCCAGCAGTGTAAAGAAACAAATTACATCAAGAAATGCTGGATCCTTTCGACATAACTCAAATTCGAAACAGTTAAGTAGTTTAGGTAAATTAAGTTTAATCGAGCTCGGTGAATCTTGACTTCATGTACTCTCCGTAAGACTTTCGAAGAAATGCAGCACTAAATATTGAATAAAGAATAAGAATAAGTCGGACACAATATTTTCACACTTCAGATAGAAACGAAATAAGTTGGAGAACATTTTTTTTACTGAATTTATTCTCCTCCATTACTCAACCCAATATTTAAAGCTGAAATGTTGAAAACTTTTTAGCTGCTCTCACAAATTTGCTGCTAGTTTTAGGTTAAGTGGAATTTTATTAGGTTTTGTATGTAGAATGTTTGCTTGTTAAAAGTCTACATGCGGCAAGTGTGCCATCGACACCAATCGGCAATTTTGTTGCGCTCCTTTCAGCGTTCATATTTCGTGCCAGTTTATCCAGTTTTGGGTTCGCCTAGTGCGCTCCTTTGTTGTGTGTTGTAGTCTTATTTGATTTTCTTATCCTTCTTGTTATTGCTGCTGAGATGATTGTTGTTGCTATTGTGTTGTTGTTGTGCGCTTTTTGCTCTTTGGGTTTCACACAAAGCAGACTTTCGTTGTTTTCACTTTTTTTGCTCTATTTTTCCTTCCATTGAACACGACGCTATGCGGCAGCAACCGAGCATGGATAGCGCTGAAGAGTTATCAGCACACACACACACAAACACATAAATGTACAGTTACACCCACACATGTGCGGCTTAAGTTTCAGTGCCAGTTTTGTTGCTTCAATTTTCTTTTATTTTTTTTAATTTTTTCGCGCCTTCACTTTTCTTTGCCGGTGTTGACTCAAATCCCCGTTGCGTGCGTCAACAAAAGCGACACATACGCAAATAATAACAAAGGCGCGCGGCTGCAGTGCGAATTGCGCGCAGCAACACAGAGAACGGAAGCATGCGGGACGGCCGCAGAAGTCAGGCAGATGCGGTACAAACAAAAAAAACGAAAACCGTAGCAGCCATTTAGGCGCAGAGCAGCGCAAAAACCTAACAAAAGCGCATTCCCAAAAGGGTTAAGCGCTGATTTGGCGCGTTTATTGACACAGTTAATGTGCGCATGTGTGCGGCTCTACGTGTGTGTGTGTGTATGTGTGGGTGGGTGCGCGAGTGTGAGTGGGGATGTTTGCTAAGCAGCCGTCGGATGTTGATTGCATGCGGGCGACGAAAGACGAAAGACGACGGCGCCCTATACACTTTGTTGCAGTTGTTGTTGGTTGTGTTTGCTTCTAAGTGCGTTCAGTTGTTGTTGTTGTTGTCATGGTTGTGTTGTTTTTGCTGCTGGTGCGATTTCCATTGTGCTCTAGATGCTGCCATTGTTTTTGTTGTTGTTATTATATTTACTTTGCTGTTGGGCTGTTTGGTTGTTGTGTTGTTTTAATTTCGGTGTTTTTTGGTATTGTTTATTGCTGGTGTTTGTGTTATTTCAAGTGCTACACTGCCGCAGGCGTTTCTTGTTTTTAGCTATTGTTGTTGTAATTTTGTTGTTGTTGTTTTTATTATTGTGGTGTGTGCGCACGAGTTGCTCTTTAAATTGCAAGCAATTTAAAACTTTGAGAAGTCCCCGGCGTGGCAGCTTTTACTATTTTTACTGCGCGTTCGCCTAAAAATATGCAATTTAAAATTTAATCACTGCTCTGATTCGCTCGGCCATAAAGCTGTGTTGTCTCTTTGTTTTTGGGGCCTTCTAGAACTAACCTAACAGCAAGTTTGGGGTTTATTGCGCCAAATGAAAATGGAAAATATTCGCATGTCAAACGCAGCATTTATCTTCGTTGCATGTTTTTCGTATGTTCGTATGTATGCTTTGACGCCTTCACACATATAGTACACACTTATTGTACGCATTCGACGGGCTCTGGAGGCGGCGTGTTTTTACGAGCGCAGCATGAAAAGTGTATTGCGAGTGAATGAAATGAGTTGGCGATAAATTTTCGTTTTACTGTCAACACTTCCTTTCGCTATATAACAGCTGGTGCTATTGTATTGTTGTTGTTGTCGGTGCAGTGTGGCATGAAGATGGTTTTAGCCTTGAGTTGTTGTTGTTGTTGTTGTAATTGTTGCTTTGTTGTCTGCCACTTTTAGTATCTATCAATATCGAAAATATCAAATTATCGCGCCACGCGATCGCACGCGCTGCCACTTCGCCGCTGTCGCTTTCGTCGGTCGCTGATGTTCTTCCTCCATTCGCCACAAGTGCTTCGCTTGCATTTTGGCCACCGACTCTGTGGGCGGGACATCTTGCATGTTGCTGCTGCTGTTGTTGTTGTTGTTGTTGCATGCGCGTTGTCGACGCTGTTATAAATGAAACTACATTTTGTACGCGTCACGTCAGTGCAAATTGGAATTTATTTTCTTGTTGATGTGCTGTTGACGATGGACAATTTTTTTGTTGCCGCCTGCACTTTCTTTTGGCTGTCAACGCGGCTGTCAGAGCTGAATGTGTTTTTCGGCAGCGCGTTAGATTTTTTGTTGGTGTTTTAGGTTGTTTCTTTCGCAAATGTTTGTCATTTCTATTTTCTGATATTTTGGCAATTATTTTGGTTATTTTTTGAAGTTTTTTGTTATTATTTTAAAGAAACTGTACAACAAGTATTGTAACTGTTACTGTTTCTTCTGGGCCCTTTTCACAGAGACCTAAAATAATTATTATCCATATTTTTGGGAATGAAAAAATTGCCCTAATTTAAGAAATTTCTATAATTATTGCTTTATAATAATTATTCCCAATAAGAAATTTTTTACGTCGCCTATAACAATTAGCATGTAATAAATATTTTTGAGTTGCATAATAACTCTTAGAAGTAACAAGAATATTTTTCGTTGTCGATATTATTATTTTGGAATTTTTGTTTTTTACATAATAACGTTTTACATAATAATGTTTTTTACGATAACTATTATTTTGAGAATTTTTTTTTACGTTGCTTCATAACTTTTACTTATAATTTTTTTTTCATTTACGTTGCCGATAACTATTATTTTGAAAATAAAACAATTTTTACGTTGAATTACTTAAATTAAAATAAATAAATAATAATAATAAATAAATTAAATTAAATTGACAAACGCAAATTAACTGCAGAAACATTATTTCCACCAACAACTAAACAATAACAAATCAATTCATACTCAAAATGTGGTAAGGCAACGTAAATAAAAAAAAATGTCTTTCATAAAAGTTATGAGGCCTTTACCATTCCATTTAAGGGGGTCTTCTGTAGTAACACTTTCAAAAAATCGGTTTTTTTTTTTTTGCATTTTTCAACAGATAATGTATTTATCTATCCTATACAAAAAGGTTTTTAAAGATTTCGGACGGGAAACTGGTTTTTTCAGGGGGGTTTGTGACTCCGCTGAGTTTGGCGCGCTCCCGGCGTGCCGTGCTTTAAATGCGTTTTTCTCGAAACCACGTTTTTCGGACTGGTTCACACGATTTATAATGATTGAGCAAACGGATTTCAATAATTTTTTTTTTCAAATGCTCAGAACTGTTGTCGCTATCGTCCGACGAGCGGTTTTTTCGATATTAATATTTACAAGTTTTGAATGAATTTTTTTTCGTCGAAAAAATTGGCCAAAAAAAATTTTTCAACTTCCGAGTTGCGCTATTTTGAAATTTATTATGAAAAAAAAAAAAACTCCCGTCGGACGATAAAAGCACTCGTATAGATTACAAAAAAAAAAAAATTTTTCAATTTCATTGTTTCAGACTGGTGCAATCGAGTGAACCGTCAACACATGTTTTTTTGGAGGGCATGACTTTGCGAGGCTGTAGTGCAGCAACTAATGTCTATTTTTACAAACTTAATACAGGATTTTGTAGTTAAAAGTACAATAAAACTTTAAAAAAAAACCGCATTGAAAAATATTAAATACTTTCTTTACAGCGAAAATTCGAAAAACGGCTAAAACAAGAGCCGTTACTACAGAAGACCCCCTTAACTCATTTATATTTAACGCAATTAATTAAGCTTAAGGCCTAGTTGCTATAGCTGGATTTTCCTAGTTAGCTTGTAAAATATAGTTATAAGTTAACTTTGTAAATAAATAAATAAACAAATAAATAAAAAAAATCATAAATAAAAGTTATGAAGCAACGTAAAAAAAAATTTCTCAAAATAATAGTTATCGGTAACGTAAATAAAAAAAAGTCATATAGTAAATAAAAGTTATGATGCAACGTAAACAAAAAAATCCCAAAATAATAATTATCCAGAATAAAAAAAATATTTATTTCTCATAACAGTTATTATGCAACGTAAAAATTAATTGTCGCAAATAATAATTATAATCAACAAATAAAATTTATGTTGCATTTAATAGTTACATTGTTTCATTAATTTTTAAGTTTAATTAATAGTTAAGTCCCTGATTTTTTGTTATTATTTTAAAGAAACTATACAACAAGTGTTGTAACTGTTACTATTTTTTCTGGGCACTTTTCATGGGCAAAATTTTTCTAGTGGCCATTCTGCATTCTGCACCTTAAAAAGTCATCTTACCCATCTCCCACTTTTTGATTGCTTAGGCTCAACAGTTTTCGGCTTTTATTGTTCACACACGCAGTTATTACGCTTTCAAATTTCATGTGCAACAATTACACAAATGTGGCGGTGAAATAGGTGAAATAATAACACACCACCAACATTTGAACTTCGGGTAATTGCAAAGGTTTCCAGTCTGCTTTTCGTATGGAATTTCAATTGAAAATGTGAAAACTCTTGGCAAGACTCACAATATAGTTTTTTTGCATGTGACTGCATTGAATTCTATGGCCGAATGTGTATGTGTGTGTGTGTGAGTTGTCATTTACCAAAACAAATACCAGGAAAGGAAATCACAAATGTTGGTGCGTTATTTAGAGAAATGTTCAATGAATGAGTTTTACAAGTTTTGCAGCATTTGAAAGTCAAACACACACACACAAGAGATGCTTCTTGCACACACACACACACACATAAATGCTGCCTGCAGCGAAATTGCATGTGTCTCTCTGTGGCTGTGTGCATGCAGTCAACTATGCAATCACAGTTTTTCAATGGTTTTTGCTTACAAACATTTTTGCTGCAACCCCGCACCCCCCTTCCCCTCTGTCTTTCATATGTTTATGCCACTTGTACTTGTAAGCAAAGTGTTGCCATGTCACTCGCTCTCTCGAACTTTGCCGGAAAACGGAAGGACATCATGCACTTCCGTTTCGTATTGTGACCGACATTGGCACTGTGCTGTTTGCCTTTGTGCCCCTTGCTGCCTCCTGGCATCTTCACTTTACTATTTGCGCTTTGATTTGGCATTTTATTCATGTTCCCATGTTGCACTCTTGGGCGCCGGCCGGTCTGTCGCTTCGATTCGGTGCGACACTGCTTCAGTTAAAGTCAACAAAAAGCAACAACAAAAATACAGCCGGAAATGTTTGACGTTTTTACGTTAATTACGAAATTGCTGCACTGTGTTCTTTGAGTCATTTCTTAAATATTCATTGAGGTCGGTGCTGGCTGACTGTATCGGCCTGTGGTCGCTTCCGTAGCGGAAATAAAGTCGGAAATTCGGGGCCGAGCGTTGGCAGTTTGTGTCATGTTGGGTCAGTTGGAGTAGAGGCACATTGCTGTCTTATTTTTTTGCTCCTGAGTACGAGTATTGGTAGAATGATTTGTTAGAGTGGTTGTCAGCTTAAGTCATTGGGGGAGTTTTTTTTCAAGAGTTTTGAGGTGCCTAAAGAAAATGAAATTTGTTTTCAAATGTTAGACCTCTCACTACCATTAAGATTGTTAAAAATGATTAATATTATTTTTTGCTGTTCTCAATATGTGATATGAAAATGTAAAGACAGTACAAATTCAGCTATGATTGAATTTGATTTGATACATATGTGTGAGTGGCAGGGAGCATCGAGGGAAGAATGCGGTGGCTAAGGTGGATTTAGAAATGTCACCTCCATCCCTCAGTTTCAACTTCTTCTGTGTCAGCTGGATCTTTGTCATTGGTCATTAAAAGTTCAACCCTTTACACGGCAACAGCGAATTTTTTCATCAAATGTTGTTTTTTAGATATAAACCTAAATTAAAAAAAACACGTATAACGCGGTACTTCTACAACACGTTTTCGATATAACGCGATTTAAAAAAAACCGTTTTTTTCCATTATGTTTTTTAATTTTTTAAATAAAGTATGAATTTTGATTTTGAGTTGGAATGTACATACATCTTTAATTTAGTACCTATTTTATTTTGGAAAAAGCTTATTGGAACACCCTAAAATTTATATGAAAGTTAAGTCTTCTATAACGCGAATCACATAACGCGGAATTTTCCTGGAACGTAACCACCGCGTTATACGAGGGACACCTGTACTTTAATTTTGTAAGGTTTTTTTGTAAAACATAAAAAAAAGCAAAAAGCATTAAAACTGGTTTTTTTATTTGAATATGTTTAGTTTTAAATGAAAATGTTTAAAGCAATTAATGCGTTTGTTGTCGCATAGTCCTACTCCGCATTTTTCGCAGTGTTTGTGTATTTTTTATTAATAAGTTTTAATCACTTTTGTTTCACTAAAATAAATGCGTGCAACTTTCCGCAAAAACGGTAAAATAAGTGCTGTCAAGTAAAATTGAGCTACTTTTTCCCCACTATTAATGCCAGTATTTCAAAAAAGGAACCTTGCGTAGTTGTAAAATAGCAACAAAGAGTCGTTTTGATAATTACTTCCGAATTTACGGCCAATTTTACGGTTGGTTGCAGATATGCAACTGTACCGTGTAAAGGGTTAAGCTAAGCCAGAAGAGTATGCAGCTGTTTTCGACTAAAAAGTATTCAGAATTTTGAAAACTAACCTCACTTTTTTTTCTGAAAACAACGCAATGCTTATATGGCGTTCAAACTGACGACTTAAACGTGTTTAATGTGCTTAAACAAGTTAATATGGCGTTCAAACTGACGACTTAAACGTGTTTAATGTGCTTAAACAAGTTAAATGAACAAAACCAGTTCGAAAACCTGTTTATTCACATGAAATAGTTTGTTAGAAATTAAACGTGTTAAACCATTTAACATGTTTTGAAACGAGTTTAACGCAGGGTTGCATCCAAAAGCTTTCTATGGAAAAGCTTTTTTGTCAACTGAACACAGCGAACACACTAAACACACACCAGAAAAACATCCCTACAAATTCAGCTGTCATTTCATCAAAACAAAACCAAGCATAAATTAAAAATTAGAAAATTTTGAAATTAATAAAAATAATCGTTTTGCTCGCACTGCTTTCATTCCAATTATCGCCTTTTTATGGCATCTGAATACAAGGCGTCTAATATTTGGACGAAGTTGAGTATGTTGCCGTGGTTTGTGAAATATGCACAAATATTTCGCTCAAATCATGCTCCCAGCACATCAGTTCACAAAAATATTTATTTGTTGTTTGTAAACAAACAGCTGTCAAATTAAACTCCATTGAGCAGTCTGGACGGTTGTGTTCAACAAAAAGCTCATTTCACTTAAACTAGTTTAAATGAGTCAGTTTGAAAGCCGTATTCGACAAACCTTCATGCTCCAAGTTCGGCAAACAATTCCCTGGGTTTTTCTAGTCTGAAACAAAAAACTCTGAAGACATTCCATTGTGTGTGCAATTCTTTAACAAAGGCGCATCAAACTGCTCAAACTCAATCTTCTCTCTCTCTCTTTTCCCTTTTGGGATTCCTAAAAGTATTTTGTTTCTAAGCACATTTTTGGATTTGCCATTTGCCACAGAAAATGTAACAAAACTAAATTATAAAATAACAAAAACATAAAACCGGAAAATTGCGGTTTCATGAATTATTTATGTGCAATCTATCTGACTTTCTCTAAATCAGCAAACGTTGCTGCAAATTCAAAGCGATGCCACATTTAGCCGGCAGCTAAAATGTACAAATTAACAACACAAAACGCAAGCGGAGAGTATTTGAGTCGGTGATGAGTGATTTATTTGGGCGCTACGATATAGTTTACATGTCACATCTTTTTCAAATTTAGAAATTTTCTACTTAGAAATTCTTAGATGGGCACATTTGAAACAAGTCGTTTTGTATAGAAATAGTCACTTTGACGATATATAATGAAGTGGTGGGCGTGTCGCATTAGATGTTAGATTGAAAATATGCACAGAAGTATAGTACTTCAAACTAATTGTGAAAATGTTTATATTTTGCCAAGTTGTGTTCAGTGATGTGCACACCAACTTTTCTATTATATAGTAAACTTATATAGGAACATCCTAAAAATTGTTCAAGCATTTGTAAAGGCTTCACTTGAGCATTGAATAAACAAATAAAATATTCAAATTTTATTTCAAAACTTCTTTTCAACTTCAAGGAGTCATGGATTCGTAAATTTCAGGAGTTCTTTGGAGACATTTCTCTATGAATTCGATACAGGAATATAAATTTTTTTTTAATTATACAATTTTTTAATGATTTAAAAGAATTTTAAAAAATTTGCTTTCAATGAAAAAAGCAATCTTCTTTCCGTACAAAAAAATTAAATTTTTTGTAAAAATGATTTATTTCAAAAATTCAAAAAAATTTGCTTCCAATGAAACGTTTTTTCTTCGTTAAAAAAGTAACCACAATCAATGCTTTTTATGAAATTTTGATTGCAAATTTATTACGCTCAGACAATTTTTTGTTCGAAAATATTTGGATTAAATGATTCGACGTTCAATTTTGTATCTAATACAAACCCTGAGAAAAGTCTTAACTCTGCTCACAAAGTGTGTGTGGCCCGTCACTTTGGTGTAAATGTTGCCTGGTGTCCTCGGCCAAAGTCAAAAGTTAAGAATTACCGAAACTAATTGTGGCCCGGCTCAGCTTATTGTTGACCTCGAATGGCATGACAAACATACTGTACAACAACAACATTGCCAGCACTGGCAATTGTAACGAAAACATCGACAGCCGACAGCCTGGAGGAGCAAATAAAAACCGAAATTTGCCAACATAAGAAAATTCCATAAACTGGAGTTGACGGTGCTGCTGCCAGTTGACAGGGTGGCACAGTGAGTATTCAACGAGAGGGTTAAGGGGTTTAAGGTTTTGTACAAACATAAAGTTGTTGTGCTTATTTGACATATTGAAGGTCCTTTTTCACTCTGTTGGTTGAGTTGGTGTGAGTTGGTTTCTTGCTGTGTTGGTAATTTTTTTTTGGTGTTTTGATAATTTTGTATTTTTGACCGCTACATGTGTTATTGAATTCTTTGGATAAAATATTTGTGGAAAAAATTGTTAAGGTATCATGGCACGTTAGAAAGGGGAATTTTTAATGGTTTACAAAATTATTTATTTTTCAGCTCCATTATCATCAATCTTTTTGAAAATTTTTTTACAATATATTTTTTGAAATTTTTTTTTTTTTTAGCATATTGTCTCTTATATAGGTGGAGCTGAAGTCGCGTAGAAAAAAACACATCCTCCATTGCGGGCACTTAATCTCCGAATCAGCTACTCTGAAACAAAAAAGATTCATAATTATTAAGCTTTCGGACACAGCAATTCACCAGAAAAATTAAAAAACGCTAAAAATAAAAGGAAAAAAGTGTCAAAAATTGAGTGCGTTTTTCACCTTTTTTTCCCAGAAAAAGTACTTTAAATTAAAAATTGTTCTTCAATATTGTGGTGGATTCTTGTAAAAAATAAGTTATTAAAAAGAACTAAAAAAATTTTTTTAAATCGGTCGAGCCAATCCGGAGATTAAAAAAATTGAAATTTTTAAAAGTTCAAGCAACTTCTAATCTGTCGACCAACTTCGAGCAACTTTAACCTAACTTTAAGTCAGCTAATCCCCGCTGCCTACTGCACTGTCAACTGCTCGCTGACTGCGACAACCATGACATGTTGAAAAGTCAAAAGTTTGTGTCTAATTTTGCCGCTGCCGCTGCCAATTATGGCGATCAAAACGAGTGGGGAAGCAGAAAATCGTTGAATTGCGATTATTTGGCTGCCAAATAAAGCATGGAAATATTATTCTGGCTTATTTAAGCGAATGATGGCCAATACAATGCAAACAAACGGAAATAAAAAAAAACGACTGGGCAGTGGCGAAAAATAGTTGGCCACAAATAAATAGAAAAAAAAAGCAGAACGCTACACAATGAGCCAACTAGGGGTGCGACCGAATGATGAAAAGTCTGGCTGCCAGTGGCGCGCGAGGGGCGCTAAGATGATGATGACGAGCACACGCTTGACATGGCCGGCGGCAACAACAATAATATGGAGCAGCAATTGGCCAAAGCTTGTCTGACAATCGACTAGCGAACAGACATTCAAAGCAAACTTCATTGCAGTCTCAACGCGACGCGACGCGACGCGACTCCGCTCGAGCAGTTCGACTCGAAAGCAGACTGGCAGCCAGGAAATGGGCTGTCAGCGACGAGTAGTCGTATTTTGACTTGGCTTATGCGCCAAGTTAGTATACAAACTGTGTATTGTTGTTGTTGAAATTTTTATTGCTGTGAAATATTTTGCTGGGTTTATTTCGCTTCCAACTTTGATGCTATTTTGCTCGTTGTGCGCTCGTTTCGGAATTTCGCTTTTATGTTCAATCAATTCAATTAACTTATTTCGTCTGCCATAATGCATGGATTATCATTGGCATCGATTGGCTGCAATAGGAGTTGAGTTAAGCGTAAGAATTATAACTTTTCGAACAGTTATAGCGATAGCGCGCAACGATTATGCGGCCCCCAGTGGGCGCATTCATAGAAATAAAAATCATAAATGCTAATGATGTTCGTTTGATGCTTGTGTGTGTGTGTGTGTGTGCGTGTATGGAAAAGTGGACTTTTAGTTGGGGCGTCCTGTCGCTTACAGCTAAATGCATCGTCAGCGTTTGTTGGTGCAAACCAAACCGACGCCTTGGCATTGATTTCTACTTGTCATGCTTGTTGTTGTTGCTGCCGTTTGATATTAAAGGTGGCCTACACTAACTTAATTACAGCACATTTACGCGTACAAGTAGAAACGCAAGGAATGCCGCCACCAACACGCCACACAGTGGGGCGTCCGTGGCCAAAAATTAAAAAAAAAACAAATCTTTATTTTGGAAAAATAAGTAAGCACGATTGAAGTCAAGTCTCCAACTAAGCCAGTAGTCCAATTTTCACAAGTTTTCGTATGTTTCTTAATTAACCTAAAAAATGGGCGGATGCCAAATTTCGTGAAGATTAAAGCTCGTTTACTATTTTTGGCCACGTGGTATATGGGGACGCCCCACTGTGCGCCACGACGCCATCACCATTGCGACAGTCAACCGCTCAGCTCCATCAATGCTAATGTCCTTGGATCAATGCGAAGACGCTGTGTCAGCAGTGCTACGTTGCTACTCTCTCTGCCTCGCCGACGGGCTCTCATGCCCCCATCATCTAGTCAGTAGCGGCGCGTGGTTGGTTCGAAGGGGGGGCCCGAGGCGGCTGTTTATTTGTCCAGCATGTCAACGTGTGCATTGGAATGGCTTCGGTTTCATTACGTTTCGTTTCGTTTCGTTTTGTTTTGTCTATTTTGAGGCGTAATGTCCTTGTTTACTCGGTTGCTGTATAATGCAATTAGTGAAAATATTTGGTAAATTTGCGAAATTCATTTCTCGAAAAGCCTTCAATTTCGCATTGCTTTGTGCCTGTGTGCTCATTGCTGTTTGTTTGTTTGTTCGGTTAATTTAATCATTTCAACTTCTAACAGGCGCGACTTTGCTGAACAATTGACCCGTTTACGAGTAGTCGCAATGCTAAGTCGGCAATTGTACCAGATGACACATTTTATGTATTGCAAAGTCTCGTTCAGAATGTTGATTTATTGTTCAATAAAATTGCTTTAAAATGAAAAATGATATACAAATTTAACCACTTAAGGATTTGGAAAGGAATTCTTTAAGATAGAGAAAAAAATGCATACAACTTCGGATTACCAAAAAAAAAATACTTTTGTAACTAATTTTTTTAATACTTTTTTCTTATTTTTTTATTTTATTTTTTATTAACGCATTTTAAAATAAATACATTATAATAAATAAATTATAATATTGCAGCTAGTATTAAAACTTACAACTAAAAAGCGATTTAAATTGAGTACATTAAATAGTAAAGTAATTTTTTAACTGTAAATAACTTAAAAAATTACAACGTTTAAACGAAAATGTCGCCTTGCATTGCAAAATCATTAAATATGTGTGGATCTGAGAAACAATTAAAAGATTATTGTAACATAAGGTCCCAATTCTCTCTTTCCTAAAATCATCTTAACCCTTTGAAAACAAGAGTTGCTTATAAGCAACTTCTTACATGGCTTTGTACGAAGGACATACGGTTTTGAAATTTTTAAAACAGCTTTTTTAGATCTAAAAAGTGTAATGGCAAAATTTTGTATTTCTTGCATAACCGTGCTAAAAGCTGTCCCGAAAGGGTTAAGCAGGGTCTTAACTATTATAAGTTTTTTAAGAAATTAATTGCAATGTAACTATTATAATGTAACATAAATTTTATTTGTTGATTATAATTATTATTTGCGACAATTAAAAACTGTTATGAGAAATAAATATTTTTTTTCATTCTGGATAATTAATATTTTGGGATTTTTTTATTTACGTTGCACCATAACTTTTATTTATGACTTTTTTTATTTACGTTACCGATAACTATTATTTTGAGAACATTTTTTTACGTTGCTTCATAACTTTTATTTATGATTTTTTTTATTTACGTTACCGATAACTATTATTTGAAAGACAATTTTTTTATTGCCTGATAACTTTTATGAAAGAAATTTTTTTATTTATTTATTTAGTTAATTACGTAGTAATTAGGGGGGAAAAAAAAGTTAATGCTACCTATAAAAAAGATTTAACGAATACATGAATCGATTTTCTGAATCTGAAAAATCAATCTCAACATTTTTGGAGATTCTATTGAACTCAATTAAGGCTCTGGAGATAGGTGCATTTCGCGCATACTGAGCCCTAAAAACACCAATATGGAAGAGCTCTGAGCAACGAAGAGATCTAGCCGGAATATTCAGACAGATCCTCTCGAGGAGAGTGGGACAGTCAACTACACCACGGAGTACATCAAAGATGAAAGACAAAGACAGGATTGTTCTCCTACTTTGCAAAGATTTTAAGTTAATCAGTAGGCATCGCGATTCGTAGCTGGGCATAGGATCAGTAAAGCGTAAGTTACGCAATGCAAAACGAAGGAATACTTTTTGGATCCTCTCAATCCTAGCACCATGGCACGCAAAATATGGAGACCAGATGAAGGACGCATATTCAAGCCTGGAACAAACTAGTGCCGTATACAAAAGCTTCAGCGTATACGGGTCGGTGAAATCCGAGCTATGACGTCACACAAAAGCAAGCATGGCATACGACTTAGAGATAACAAAATTTATATGATTAGCGAACGAAAACTTCGAGTCAAAGATTACGCCCAAATCTTTAATTTCATCAACACGCATCAGGGGCGTCATGGAAACGAGATAAGAGGTGTCAATGACTTTGCAACGTTTAGAAAAGGTGACTTGGAAACACTTGCTTATATTCAGTGACAATCGATTTTTGATACACCAATTGCTGACATTATCAATATCGATCTGCAGTAATTGGGAATCGTGGGAGCTTCTGATCAATGAGTAGATCTTTAGGTCATCCGCATAAAGCAGAAACTTAGCTGTCGAGAAGCATGTGCAGATATCATTTATGAATAAAACAAAAAACAGCGGGCCCAGGATGCTACCTTGCGGCACCCCAGAGGAAGCAACGAAAGGTACCGACCTAACATTGTCGACAACAACCACGCACCTACGATTGTTTAAATAAGATGCAATCCAAGTCAGAAAAACTGAGTGGAAACCCATACACGCTAATTTATTTATCAGTATAGCATCAGAGACCCTATCGAAAGCCTTAGAAAAATCAGTATAAATCGTATCAACCTGGGTGCCAGATTGAAAAGCAGAAATGCAGTCGTCTGAGAAAACAGCTAGATTCGACACTGTTGAGCGTCCCGGAATGAAGCCATGCTGCTCCGGACATATTGAATTCTTTACAGAAAATAGTAATTTAGCTTGGATGATGCATTCAAAAAGTTTTGATGTTGCAGAGAGCTTTGAAATGGGTCTATAATTGCTAACGTCATTTCTGTTACCACTCTTGAAGATTGGAGAGATAAAAGCCAGTTTCCATGCATCAATGAAAGTTCCCGATGAAAGAGATTTGTTAAAGATGACCACTAATGGGTACACTAGAGAGTCACACTTCTTGTACAAGGCTGCAGACAGGCCATCAACATCCATTTGTAAGGAAGACTTAAGTCGGTTAAGTACGTTGCCTTACTACATTTTGAGTATGAATTGATTTTTAATTGTTTAGTTGTTGGTGGAAATAAGGTTTCCGCAGTTAATTTGCGTTTGTCAATTTAAAACAATTAAAAATTAATTCATATCCAATATGTAGTAATTCAACGTAAAAAATTTTGTTTCCAAAATAATAGTTATCATAAATAAAAGTTATGAAGCAATGTAAAAAACAAAAATCCCAAAATAATAATTATCGACAACGATAAATATACTTGTTACTTATAAGAGTTATTATGCAACTCAAAAATATTTATTACATGATAATAGTTATAGGCGACGTAAAAAATTTCTTATTGGGAATAATTATTATAAAGCAATAATTATAGAAATTTCTTAAATTAGGACAATTTTTTCATTCCCAAAAATATGGATAATAATTATTTTAGGTTTCTGGGGTTAAGGGCTTTTTTCCTGCAGAAAGGAGAAATCATTGTAATATAGTTAAATCGCTTACACCCTTCATTCTAGCTGCCAAACTGCCTTCAAGTTACTGATTGATCATTCTCGATAATCTTGATTGATGATTGAGTTGAAATGCAATTTGATGAAGAAATAACTCCTGGTAAGGACTCTGGGGCGGAATATATTAACTATGAACCTATTCTACCACTAAATCCTCTAATAATCAAAGTCAGGGTCAGCAAATGGGTGGTTTAAAGGCCAAAGCGAGTATCCTGAAGACGAGAGATGGCACTGAGAGAGTCGTATGCTGCTTGCAATATAGAACCGATTTTCTCTACGCCTTTCTTTCTTGGCTAAAATTGGTTTCAGGCAGCTAGTGGTAATAATAATGGGTCACTTGAACTATGGGTTGGGCTCATCCTTGGTCCATAGAGCAAGCAGTAGTGAGTAGTGAGCTATGATTTTAATAGTATAAATCATGATTTACACAGTCAAAAGCTTATTGATTTTTTTCTTAGCCAAACTACTTATTTACTTACTTAATTGGTAAATAAATTCTCTCCATTGGTAAGTTCTCTCCAGTTGGTCACATCAACAGATGATTGGGCGTCCTCAACTTGGTCCTTCCCTTCCCTTGATCCTTCCCCTCACGGTCTCCTTCCTCGCCGTCGATCTCCAACTACCATGTCGAACATGTCTTTTGCCGGAGTTTCTTCATTCATACGGGAGACCTTTAACATTTAGACACCAATAAATTGGCTTAATTGTGTTATGTAAGGACAGTAGTTATTTTTTATGGCAGCCTGGAGTCAGTCTTTTAGAAGGTTAAGGAATCGGCAGACTATTTTTTGTTCCATTTTTCACTCGAATCACTTTTAAAGTCTTTGACACATTTAAGTTGAGAAGCAATCGCCTTGGCTCTTTAAATTCATTCAGATTTCAAACAGATTATAATTTGTAATTTTATTTGGATTGCTGAACTCAATTGTTTTTGCTTGAACGGGAAAGAAAGTATCAATGTTATTTCAAATGGAGCAGATAACTGCTTGAAAGATGCTGCACTGGACAAAACTTTCAACTTTGCTTTGAAATTCTGGGTACAAAATCGATGATTACTGAAATTTTGGAAAAATAATTGTTTGAAAAATAAAATAGAAAAGAAAAATATAAATAGAAAAATTATAACAAATGTAAATATTATAAATGAATATAAAAACAAATTTTCCAAAGTGATGTCCACTGCTCTGTGGTCCTTTCAAGTGCTTCAATTAGAGTCTCTCGAGTTTTCCTGATGGAATCTGTCACTGTGTGTACAACAATTTTAAAGCCAAACCAGAACAATGCAATAATTATGTGGTTCCAACAAATGTATCAAAAATTAAATTAAAATATTAAAATTAAATATTTAAAATAAAACAAGTCAATGTCACAGTTCAAGTGTTTGCTGGTTGACCACATTTATCCAGCAATATCCATGTCCGACTGCTTTTAAAACCCTAATGAGCATTTCCCACGGTTTGAACGTCCGTAGGCTTGAAGAAAATTTATTTCTGTTTATTTGCCAAAACATAACAAAAAAAAAATGAATTCTCGCTGGCCGTAAACACTTGTTAACGCTCATAAAGTCGAATTTGAATCTACACTCGAGATAAATGCCGCTTCATTATTTTCGAAAAGTGGCGTGCGGCGCAAATTAACGTGTCCTTGCTTATTTATTTTTTTGACAAAAAAGCAACAAAAACAACAATAATAATAACAACAACAACATAAAGTGCAGGTCAGCACACCAACGCTGACGTTGCTTCGGTCAAAAGTGAAGAGCGCATGAAAAATTCGCGCAAATTTAAAAGCCAAAAAATATACAACAACAGAAATCTGAGCAACATGGCTCTAATGTAATTTTAAGGGACAACGTTGTGATTTAGTGCAGACACGAAATGTGTCAAATCGAGTGAAGCAACGGCAGCGGGGCGGCGGGGCGGGGGTGGTGCGGTCGAAGCAAGGACGAAACGAGTCGAGACGAGACATGGTGCGGTGACGTTTTTAAGCCTTGGTAGCTGAGAGACGTAACGGCTGATAAATTTTGGCGCAAAATACGCGCACGCGGCACACCGCCAATAAAGGCGACAACAATAACAACAACTATAACAACAACGAGCGTAACAAAGTGGCAACGACGACGATGACGACGTCGACCAAAACCACAACAATAACACTGGCAAATGCAAACAGCACTACTTACACTACTATACACCATACAGTTGGCAGCAATCGGGTCTATAATAACAACAACAATAACAAAACTAACACAGACGCAATCAGCACAAGGCTGCACACAAGGACCCGGAACGGCGGAAATTTGAGTAGCGCCCAGGATATTGTAACTGTACGAGGCGTGTATTTCTATGCGTATCTATGTGCATGCATGTGTGCGTTTGTATGTTTGTATGCAGCGTTGCCAATTAAGCGTGAAGATAGCGTTGGGGCGCGCTGCCAGCAGTTGCTGCGGCTGCTGCTGTGGCAGGTAGTGCGACGCACAAATGACGTCTGTGCGGCCGTATTGTCGCGCAGGCAGCCACACCGACAATGCGCCAAGTGGCCGAACGAATGGACGGACCGACAAATGGCTGTAAGGCGTTGCCAAGTGGGCACAAGCAGCAGGCGTGAATTTAAATGAGCGTGTTTTGAAGACATTTTAATAATGTTGATTGGCAGGCAAATTGCCACCGCCATGGCCAATGAAGCTGCTCTTTCTTATTGTTGTTTTTGTTGTCGCTATGGTTGCGGTTGCTATTGCTGGCTGCCTTCGTTTGAGTGCTTTTTGTGCGCGCGCTAGTGAAATTTTGAGGTTTTCCTTGATTTAATCTTTAAGTAAAGTGGAATAATTCGTTGGCGTTGGCGAAAATGCTTTGCTGCGAGTGTGGCTTTGAGTGTATGTCTCGTGTTGCCACATGTTCTATAAATAAGTGAATTGATTGGTTTGTTGTGGCCTGAATTTTGGTGGCAAGCTGTTGTCAATAGTCCAAAGCCAGATGCTGACGATTTTCAAGATTTAAAAAAATATGTTTCTTTACTTGAAATTATGTTCGGTGGAGTTCTGATGGGGAATAAGTAGAGTAGGTTAGGTTAGGTTTGGCTTGGTTACGATTAAGTGGCAAACAAAAAATACTTTGGCTGCGGTGGGGTTCACTGTGATACTGCAATTGAAAAAGAGGGGCGGGAGTATTTCCTGCAAGTCCATAGATCCCCTACTCAGCCAGTGTGATATGTGTATGAACCTCAGCAAGTCCCCAATGTTGATTGGTTTGATCTCATTCAGGCCATTAAAACAGGGTTAGTCTAGATGTCACCTGAGTGACTGCCTCTTTCTTTTCCTTGAGGAAAACGCTGTTCCTGTACTGTTCCTGAGTCGAACCTCCTTTCGGCAGCTCGTTTGAGTCATCAACGGACACTGCGCCATTGGATCTATGATGGTGTTTAAGTAGCACTTCTCGTCCGGTGATGTCTGCAGAAGCTGCGGAGATGAGAAGGACTCGGTACCCGACTCGGCACCCTGACGTTAAGATTTCTGACAGACCTGGCTAGCGCGGAAATAGTTGAAATCTCGGATCTGTTCTCTCTTTACTCTCCATCTCTCATTACTCTTCATTAAGGAAAGGAATACAAAAAACTTGCTTGCAATAATGACTTAAATTTTTCTATTCCTAAAGCAAAGTTTAAAGAAGTAATTAATATCTCTTACACCGTGCGACAACATTTTTCACACCGGAAAGAATCCATATGGGCGTAAAATTAGAGACCAAACATACATTTCTACATCTTTTGTCCTAAAAGGACTTCAAAATTTTGAAGGGGATAAAGAATAAAAAAACTATAAAAAATACTTAACGTCGTTAGAATATGGTGATATGTATATTTAATGAAAGAGGCAAGGCTCAAGAATTTAAATAAAATTGACTTTTTATCTATTTGTAAAAAAAGGATATGAAAAAGGTCCTTTGAAAATTTTAATCCTTTATATCCTTGAAAATTTACATAGAATTTTCTTGAAAAGTAAGTATGTTAAACCCCAAATCTCCCTATTAGTTCGAAAGTTATTAAAAAAAAGGCAGAAACTGCAATTCTAATGAAGTACAAAAATTCTAATTTATTTGAGTATCAGTATTTTAAATAATAAAAAGATACAAAATCAATGAAGCGAGAATAATGAAATTTTGTCACGTGATCAAGGAGATTTGGGGTTTTAACGTACTTACTTTGCAAGAAAATACTACATAAAACTTCAAGGATATAAAGGATTAAAATGTTCAAAGGACCTTTTTCATATCCTTTTTTTACAAATAGATAAAACATTAATTTTATTTCAATTTCTGAGCCTTTCCTCTTTCATTTGATATACATATCGCCATATTCTAACGAGGTTTTTTTTATATTTTTTTTATTTTTTATCCCCTTAAAAATTTTGAAGTCCTTTTAAAATTACAAAGGATGTAGAAATAAAAAACTGAGTACGCAGTATTGCTATGATTGGTCTCTAGTTTCACGCCCATATGGATTTTTTCCGGTGTGAAAATTTTTTTTAATTTTTGTCACACGGTGTTATACTACACTTGTATTTTTATAGGAAAATGATTTTATTTATTTATTTAAGCCAATCGAACAACAAAATATCTACAGGCTAGACAATTTATATAAAATGAAAAACACTTAAGAATTAATATAACAATTTGATACTATTTTTTTTACACTTAAAAATTAATATAACAATTTAATACTAATTTTTTAATCAAATTGTTATACTAATTTTGAATTTTTTTTTTAATTAGTATAACAATTTGATAAAAAAATTAGTATCAAATTTTTATACTAATTTTTAAAATTAAAAAATTAAATATAACAACTTAAATTAATAGTATAATATAATAAATTAAAATTAAAATAATATAATATAATAAATAAAAATTAAAAAAATTAATAGTATAATAACTTTAAAATTAGTATAACAATTTGATACTAATTTTTTTATCAAATTGTTATACTAATTTTTAAGTGTTTTCTCATTTTATATATATTTTCTAGCCTGTAGATATTTTGTTGTTCGATTGGCTTAAATAAATAAATAAAATTATTTTTCTATAAAAAATTCATAATACTAGCTAAAATATCCCTTTTAGACAGGATTCCATCTTAAACCGCTGTAATTAGGCCACAGAATGCTTGCTCTTTTTTATTGGAGTTTAAATTCTGCTCAAGTCACCAATTTGTCATATAAATTATGAATGAAACTATAAATATTGTTTATAAATTCTTCTAGTTAATGTACTAAACAACAATAAAACAACTTTAACTAATCCAGCACTCGAAAGTTAACTCAAATTTTTGCATACTTGTCATATTCACCACCGTCGAGTGAGTTGTTGTCACATTGACGATGTAAAGTTAGTGCCACATTTGTGCGGCAATGGCGCTCGCAAGTGTCTATTCTTGCAGCATTCGTTGAAAATGCAGCAAAATGTGCTGCACAACATGCAACATTTGTAATTTTGTGACTGCCGCACGGTAATTGCACTCGCTCGCAACGAAACTGCTAATTTGAGTCAGAAGTTGCAGCACTTTGGCTGTGGCATGTTGCATGATGCTGCAACAATGTTGGCATTGTTTGAAGACCGCACAAAATGCACTCAAATTAATATCAACAACTGGAAGTTGCTGAAGTTGTGTGGCTAAAGGACAATTGCACTGACGGCTCGTACGTGCCACATCAGCAGCTGTTCCGTGCATATTTGTGCAGCTGTGCAGCAGCATCATGTGCGGCAATGTTGTCGCATGGCGGCCGCATGTGTGAGCACCTGCAGCTGACAGCAAAATATTAAATTAAAAGCAACTCTGCCGGTGCGTGGGCAATTTGCATGTGTGGCGCACAACTCGGCTGCATTTTCAATTTGCCGCCCGTTTGCTTATGCACGTCTTGGCGAATGGATATTTGTGTGCTTGGCGCGTGTGTGTGTGTTGGCGGCTGTGTTATCTCGCAGATAATTTGCGCAGCAATTTAAGTGGTGCACCGTTGTTGCGTATACGCCACGATTGCCGGCGCCACTTGAGCGTCTCATAACGACAGCCAAGTGCGCTTAAAAGCGGCGCACTTGACGGCACACACACTTCAATCTTTAAATTGCAATTTTATTTTCATCTTTCATCTTTCGCCTTTCATCTTTCATCTTCATTTTGCTGCTCAGTTTCGTTGGCAGTAGTGCAGCTGAAATTGCAGCTTGTGCAAATAAACTGCCACCGCGCTCTGCGCCCTGCGCCATTTATGGCGTCGCACAGTGTCGCGAGTTTGGCCAAAAATGGTAAAAATATATGTTACAAAATGACTAAAATGTATATGACAGTCGACAATTAAGAAAAATCCGTTATCCGATCTTCAATATCCTATTCCGTTCCATTTTTATGTAGCTTAAAATTTGATGTTAAAAAAACGCATTCGTTCCAAGTTTGTGGGTAATTCTTTATGCTGAATGAAAAATCAAATAAAAATATAATTTATGTACTAATATAGTCATGTTATATATTAAATAAAACTTTGGAATTTTTCCTGTATGGCAGTACTATTTATTGGTTTGTGCTTTGAAATAACTGTGAAATCCCGTTACATTAAAAAATTACGTTTTTCGGTTTGTTACTAACAAAGAACCAAAAGTTTGGTGGAAAAAAGTTTGAAAAACGTTAAAAAACACGTTTTTAGTTCCAACCCTAAATTACGCAAAAAAGTATGTATTAACATAATCCGGAGTAATTTTTTGCTTATAAGTGCTTATTTGGCTGTTATTCGCATTTTTATAGTGACACCTCCACTAAAAATACGTGATTTCTTCGAAGTGTGGCGTAAAGCTGAATCCAGAAAGCGGTCAATAAAACTTGATTTGCTTATAAATTTATCTAAAGGACAAGGTTGGCACATTGTTGGTATCATCAAAAGTAGGCAGAATGCCACGCCCACTTTAAAAATCTAGACATTTATACCAAAATATGGTATCACAAGCTGAAAAAAATTAATACACGAATTCATAAAGGAAAAGTTTTGGCCACTTAGTAGATATGCTCCAGCTGTCACGCCCACTTTTAAAGTTTTAGAACGCTTACCAATTAAAATTACATCGTGGAACGAGTATCGAAAACAGCCTTCTAAAAATACAGTTTTAGTTGTAGTAAAATACGAATAGTTTTGAAAGTGGGCGTGGCAGACCGCCCATTTTTAGTGTGAGCATTTAAGCCATTATCTTAAGCTCAAAATTTTATAATTCTATCACTAATATTAAGAAAGTTATCATATTTCAATATTACAGTTCCTTTCGTATGAGAGGTGGGCGTGGCAGTGGTCCAATTTTAATGATTTTTTGTAAATTTCTTAATTTCCACCACGAAAACAATCTCACCAAGTTTCATCGAAATAGGACAACGCTAAGTATTTTTGGCCACGGCTTATATGGGATCGCGACACTGTGCGTCGCGTTTATGTTGGCGGCAATCGCTTTAGCCAGACGTAAGCACGCAAGCAGCTTAACGCTCGTGCACAGTCGCAATCGCAGTTTTATGGCTGCCAACATAATTCGTGCCGCTTTGCCGGTACACTCATTCGCCCATTCATACACACACACACACACACACATGCATGAGTTGGCTATACACGTGTCCTTCTTGAAATCCGCTTATGCGCTCGTGCCTGTTTCACTGCCAACTAAGTAGGTGTGTGTGTGTGCGTGTGTGCCTGATTCATGTATTTCATTTGTGGTAATTGCATTTTTTGAGTTTATTTCAAATAAACTTCTGATTCCATTGCAACTTATTCTTATGTCCACCAAAATTTTCCACACACACACACAGACAACCAGAACGTCATATACACTGCCAGCTGAGTGTTTGCGTTTGCTTTGGCGCTTATTGGCCACAAATGGTGTGGCAGTTTATTTGAACATTTTTAATGTGTTTTTCAAGTGCCGCAGCAAAACAATTAAAGGACGAACCAAGACTCCTACACAGACATACGTACGAGCATATAAATTTTGCCAATGATTTGATGATTTCTAATTAATTCTCGCAAGCAAAGTTGATATTGAAGTTTGGTTGCTGAAAGTTTTTAAAAATAAGCCAACAACAAAATTTGAACAATTCACAACTTTGCGATTCAATTTCACAATTTGCACAGCAAACAAAAAAAAATCTACAAATAATTAAAACTTTAGCGCCAGCAACATTCATCACAATTCCGCATAATCCATGGCTCAGGCTTAAGTCAAACAACAAGAACAATAACAAATAATACGCACGCACGCACACAGAAAAAAACTGAGCAGCAAGTGAATGATTTTACGAAGCCAACATTAAAGCCAGCGAAGCGCCGAAGAGCAGCGCAAGACGGCGCGCGAGCGGAACAAGAAAGCAGCTTAGGGAGAAAAAAGGGAATCTGAAATAATTTGCATATCCTGGCTGTCATAACTCAAAGGCATTTATCTCAATTTCACGCACGTTAAATACTTTGCATGCCGCGCATACTTATGCGGCAATGGCGGGCGGCAGCAGCAACCATAATAACAACAACAACAACAGCAGAAGCAACACAGTTTCAACATAATTCGGCCAGCTTAAATTATAAACACACGCGCGCATATACAAACACGTTTAGTATACGCGGCGCTAAGTCTTTGGTAAATATGCCAAAAAAACAACACACACACAGCCATTCACATCTGAAGCGGCCTTTTGCTTCATCGCGACTTGATCGCAGCGTCGCCGCATTTGCGTGTGTGTGTCTATGACTCGCATACATATTTAAGTATAAATTTCAATTATTCACAAAATAAAAGGATGCTAATGCGTCAGCAGTGCTGTTGGTGTCGCTTTTGTTGTTGTTGTGTTGTGTTTTGCCGATGGTTGCGGTGACAGTAGGTGCAAAGCCGGAATTAAAATCGCGCCGTTCCTATGACTGCCGAGGCCTAAAAAGCGCTACGCAAATGTAAGAAAAAGGAAGAAGTTATGCATTGGTTGTTGTTGGCGATGCTGTTATGGCTGCTGATGTGCGCGTTACGCTGTCAACCGTTTTATAAATCCGCACACTGCACGCAGCACAAGCTCACACACACACACAAAGAGAGACACACAAATACTCACACTCACACACCTTCACTTGGGGATTGCATTTAGAAATTAATTTTGCACGCAATTCAGCATAAATTTGATTTTCTAATGAATGCGCTGCATGCAACCCGCTTTCCCCCCCTCCCCACCACTCCACCACCACCACAAATGTTATTGTATAATATTTTATATGATTTGCTGCCGCAATTGAATTCATTTTGGTCATTAGCGTGCAGCATGAGAACAAAATTTGATTCCTTGCCGCTGACCTTAGACACGCTGCAGAAAAGAAAAGATGTCAAGCGTTGTAAAAAAAAACATTTAAAAAATTTAACAAGTCAAAATTGTGTACACAATTGTGTTGCATTCAAATTGGTTTAACATTTTGCCACTGTGCTGTCATTTCCACATTACGAGTATCCTGATGCTTCCTTGAATTTATCATTTGGCTAATATTTTTTCCAACTAATTTGTGAAAACATTCGGTGGAAAGGCAGCAACGTTGTGTATCAGAGATTACAGGAATTACAGAAAATATCAAAAGAAAAATATTAAAAATGGTTTTTGAATGTTGAGTTCTCTTTTCAAGAATGTGAGTAACAAATCGTTGAATGTATTTCTCGAAGAAGTGCGGAATCAATAACCAACTGGTTGGTGAACAGTGCCGTAGTATACTCGAGAGATGTGACAGATTCATGAGACATTCTTGCAACCAATGGCGCACACAGGGAGGGTTTTTGGGGTTTAAACCCTAACCGAAATATCTTTACGTTAGTACAGAAATTTAATTTATAACCGTCGCATATATGTATATTCAATCATCAATAACACTACTCGACACAAAAAATGCACCTAAAAATTAATAGACTAAAAAAAAAATTTTCGAAAAAACAGTTTTTTCCTTGTTGTTTCAGTTATGAGGATAACACGTTCAAAAGATAATACCTTAGCCGTTCCAGCGATATATAGAAGGTCCAAATCAGATGTGATTTGGTGAAGTTACTGATGGTGAAAGTTTAAAAATAGTGAATAGTTTTTCGACCATTTTAAAAACGTATGAATTTTCGAATGATTTTTTTATAGATAAAATAAATTATCTCGTCTGGTATTAAAATCTAAGATGAAAGATATATTATTTGGTAAAATGTTAAGCCTAACATCAATAGAATTGAAAGAAAAATGACAAAGTTATGATGCACTGAGTGAAAACACCAACTTTACATTTGTTACACCGTGCGGAAAAAAAATTGTTTTTGCCGAGACCCATCCTAATGAACGGGAAACTAGAGCTCATTTATAGTAACCTGGCATAGTCAGTTTTTATTTTTCTGACCCGAAGTCCTTTTTAAAGGACTTTAAAATTTTAAGGACAATTTAAAATATTTTTTAAATATTTGCGGTTATGCAATGATGATGATATGGGTTTCAAATGAAAGAGAAAAATTGTCTCCTTTTAACTAAATTTTCTATTTTGAATATTCAGGACCAAAATATATCAGCTATGAAAAACATACATGTTTTGGATCTTGGTCTGTAGATTCATACATCTAAATTTTATTCTATTTCAAAGTTCTCAAAAAAGTTACACAAAACCCCCCCGAAACAAAATCCTGCGTGCGCCACTGCTTGCAACAAACAGATGGTTGGCCGTTTTGAATCAGTTGAGTTTTGGTTAGTAATTTAAATGAATCACTTCGTACAACTTCAAAATAACAATCGGATTCTTTGTGAAATAGTTTTCGGCTGCCTTGAAACTTTTTAGAGCAAGTTTTCGATACTCACATAAAATGTATAAAATGGTTTCTTTAAAGTTCGAAAATCTACTTTTCATCATTAAATTTAAATCAAACTTTCCTAAAAATTACTCAGGTGGATAAAGATGACAAGCTACAATGAACCAGTTCAATGCAATTATTGTTGATAAAGAGCCTTTATGGCCACTTATGCTGAATCCCCAAACACTATTTTATTCGTTTAACTAAATTTTCTTCCATCTAAAGGTTGGCTTTAATTTTGCAGTTATTGAATTTCGTATTTTATTCAACAAACTTTGCACACTCTAACCATGTTTAGTAAGTTGTTCGATTAAGTGGCTGAATAGAACTTAAGCACAATGTGTCATACATACATACATACACGTACATACAAATATAATGGCCATAAATTGTGGCAACTTTTGCGGGACGTGTGTGTGTGCCAAAGATTTGTATGCTGCTGTCTTCGTAGCTGATCTACGAGTAAGTAGTAGCAAACATTTGCAACTTTATTGAACTCCACTTGTGTATTAGTTTTGCTTAAATTAGCCGATTGCAGCAATGAGCAGTTAAACTTGAGCACAACAAACACTGGCAACATTCAGCCAGCTAAAAGGCAAAAGACGAAACCAATGCAGTTAGAAAGTTGAGAACTCGCCAAACAGTTGAATGGAAAACGAAGAAAATACTTAGCACACAACGAGAGCGAACGGAGCACTTTTTGATTGAATTCCAAATTGAATTTTGTAATCTGATGCAAAATCGAATTAGTCCGTGCAATGAGTGGAAGGGGGCGGGGGTTATGGAAATGGATAGCGGCACGAACACATGAAACAGCATGTAACAACAATGGCAACAACAACAAAAATAAACGATAATGCAAACGCAAAACAACTGCAACGCGTGTAATTCAAACACGACGAGAAAGCGTGCAAGACTGGAGGACAGCGAAAAGGAGACATGGGGCGATTGGAGGTGGCCACCCAGTTGGCCATGTCTCAAAAAAACAACTTCATGCTGGGTCGGAAGGGAAATTTTGATGGTATTTGCGTAGTTTACTAGACCAATAAATGGATCCAAGATGAGAACGTAATGGATCCACGGAACGTAGATGAGATTAAGTGTGAACGTTTTCATAGATCTTCGCGTGAATGAGGCAGAAATTCAAGAACGGACGAACGAACGGTTCCAAAGATTAAAAGACTATAAGTTTCCTTTTTTTATAAGTTTTTTTGTAGATGTAATTGGGTGTGAAAGATTTCATTGATCTTTTCGTTGATGACGCACCAATTCAATAACGGACAAAAGGATCCAAGCACTAAAAGAGCGACAGTTCTTTACGGGTTTTAATAGGTGACAGGTGAGGAGATTTCATGGATCTTTTTGTTAATGAAAAGATGAACGAATTGTTCTAAAGACTGAGAGAGAAATAGTTTTTAAATGTTTTTTCTTGATGTGGTTAAAAGTAAACAATTTCATAGATATTTTCGTCCACGACAAAATAATCCAGTACGAACGAAAGGATCCAAAGACTAAAAAAGCAACAGTTTTCTATAGCTGAGATTAGGAGTGAAAGATTTCATAGATCTTCTTGTTCATGACACACTAAGAACGAACGAACGAATGGTTCCAAAGAGTAAGAGAGTCGTCGTTTTTCGTCGATGTGAGTAAGAGTAAATGATTTCATAGATCTTCTCGTCAGTAACGCACTAATTTAAGAACGATCAAAAGAATGAAAAGACTAAAAGTGCAACAGTTTTCTTTGGATTTTCATAGATGAGATTTGGAGTGAAAGGTTTCATAGATCTTCTCGTCAAAGACGTACTGATCTAAGATGAAGGAATTCACAGTGATTCGACTCCATACAACTGCGGGATAAAAGTAGAAGGAGTGGTCCGTTCTTCAAAAAATTTGATATACTAGTTAATCCTGGATCCTTTAGTTTTGCAAAAAAAAATGATAACAATAGATATATGCTTTGCATTTGTGCAGTTTTCTCAATTTTTCATGCTGATTGCATACTTTTAGGGATGAATAAAATAAATTATGTCGCAAAATAGGTGTTTACATCACTTTTAAAATAGAATTATTTTCTGAGATCGGAAGATATCGGAGGATGTAATTACATTATTCTTAAAAAAAAAAAATGCTTCTTAAAACATAAAAAAATCCAGGAACATACTTTCACATACTTTTTAGATATTTTTCTCTAAATTTTGCCAATTTTAAGGTTTTTAATTTTGAAAAATATTAAAAAAAAAAGTAAAAAAATAGACACATCAGTTCTTAATTTATATTGAAAGTTATAGCGAGCACCATGTATTTTTTACGATTTTTTTATTCAATAGACTAAAAAACAGACAACATGTGTTTAAATTTTTTTGCGAAAAGAGTTCCGACTTTGAACAGCCTTTGCACACACACTAATTAATTTTTCGTACAGATTTTTCGGGGTTTTCTTAGTTGGAATTTTACCTTTCAAATGACATTAAAATCGTTAAATTCTGAGACCATAAATTGTTTGAATTTTGTCTGTGGAATGGTTCAAAAAATTTAAGGATCCAAAAACTAAGAGAACTATAGTTGTCTATGTTTTTCGTTGATGAGATTAGGAGGAAAAGATTTCATAGAACTTTTCATTGAGGGCGTTATGAGTGGCCAATTGAAACAATGTTTCTTTTTGTTTTGATGTTGCTTGAAGTGGGATTTTGAGTCTACAACTTTCTAATCAATGCTTCAGCACATTAACTAGGAATGTGATATCGTGTTTCACGCTCTTCTTCTCTGTCGATATTTCAACTTTAAATTTTTTACTGCAAACAACTTCCAAGATGATTTTTTTTACATCATTGTGGATGTCGATCCTTAAAAATTGACTATTTACCCTCTAGGTGGCATCCTTATCTAATATTTAGTGTGTGTGAGGAAATCATCGCCAATTGTTTGGCCAGCACCAACGCACCAACGCAGCGTTGGGGCCACACAAAGGCGTCCCGTATGCAGATTTTTTGCAAAGTATACACAGCCGAGAGTTCGGTGCTGCAACATCTTGCAAGTGTCATTGAAGTTGCTTGACACAAAAGTCAATTTACATGCGGCAACAATCAATATTGCCGACAATGGCACACACGGCAGCTGCAGTGTTGGAAAATGGGCGACTCGAATCAGCAGCATCACAAACGCAAACAACAGTTAACCGAAGGCACGATACAGCACCAATACAACAACAACAATAACAGCAAAAACAGTGGCAACAGTATCAACGAGCCAGCGGACAAACACAGCGTTGCAAATTGCAATTGGAAATTGCAATTGGAAATCGCAGGCAAACGTTTCGTCTCGCATTCGAATTGAGTGCGAATCAAAGCAGTGTGCGTGTGTGTGTGTGTGTATAGGTGTGTATGTGTGTTTGCAACAAAAACACCAACGCAACTTGCAACCTGCTCTTGGTATGACAAGTGGCGTGTTGTGCAACTTTTACTTTTTCACACATATTACAAACGTACGAAGGACAAGCGAACAGTTTGTACTGCGACTTGTCCTTCCGCCGCACATAACCTCAAATGTGGCTGTGATTTGATTGGTGCTGCTGCAATGCACGGCCGCCTCTTATGACCGACGTGCGACATTGTGGCTTTGCAATTTAAAGCCGTACGAACAAATCGCATCTCCTCCCTTCCCCCCGCAATGCACCTTCCCCAGCAACCTAACCAAATTCTGTTCGCATTTTAGCTTTTGAGTTTCGGAATCTCGGAAATTGCGGCCATGTACACAATTTAAGCAGTGGCTTTTGTTTTTGTTGTTGTTGGAATTTGCTATTTTGCGTTCTGAAGTTTGATTTCATTTAATCGTCACTTGCCGGCCGAATGTCGAATAAACTGAAATTGGCTCGGCCGAAAATGTACAAAATTGTCGCACCTTTCGAGAGACGAGCCAAGGAAATTGCGCTGTCAATTTGACAACTGCATGCCACATGCTACATGCCACATGCCACAGACCGCACGCGTACGCCTACACACGTACAGAAAGCAATGAATTCATTCGTTCGCTTTGCAATCCTCTCGCATTTGGTAATCTTTGACGATGACTTGGGCTGCCAACGTGCGGCCAGGTTGTTGGTTATCTTTTGGCACCATCTCGCTTTGTGCCAGATTACAGTCGGCACTTCAACTATGAGACGGTTGGATTGTAGCCATGCAAACGTATTTAGTCATTTAGTATTTCAGTGATTCAGTCGTTCATCCATGCATATCAAATTTGAGCATTGAATGTTTTGCTTTGTTATTTGTTATAAAATCGTCCAGGTCCGGCTGTCCCTTTTGGCCAACTGTCCAAAACCACTGCTAATGACTATCGCTCTGGTTTTAGTTTTTTCAAAGTATTTTAAAGCGTTTCCCTTACCTACTTTATATTCACAAAGTGTTTTTTATTATATGCAGAGGTGTCTGATTTAATCATTTTGGTATGAAATTTAGAAAGCTCCAGAATGAAGCGTTGATGATGTCGAAATATTGTCTTTACTTTACCTATTTTCTTAACTGGAAATAGCCGCCCATTACCGGCTTGCGGCCTGCCGCAAAAGTTCTTCCCAGGCGTCTCTACTTTGCGTATCTCCTCACAACAAAAAATTAAAGGGAGTCTACAACTTAATCCTTCCACCGGAGACACGGTCTAATTCTTTGCTGTTGATCTCAAACTATCATCTTTTTCGCCGGAGCTGCATTGTCTATTCGGGAGAATAGCCGGGAATGGTTTTTCTAGTAGTTTCGAAGGAGGTTCCTAAAGAAATATTTCTAGCACTTTCTTACATTGTTTCTCAAGTGGTTTTGAATATAGTTTCAAAAGTAGTTTCCTTAGAAGTTTGTCTAACAGTTCCTCAATTAAGGTTTCCAGTAGTTTCTCTAACAGTTTATTAAGTGGTTCAAATAGTGGTTTCTAAACTAGTTTCTATTGAAGTTTTCAAAATAGATTCCAAAGCAATTATTTAGGTAGTGATTCTAGTAAGTTCTAGTAGTTTTTTTTTAGGTTTAAGTTACTCAATGACCTTCTAGTAGTTTAGTACCTTATATTGTATGGAATACTCGGGGCCAGTGGCGCACACAGGATTTAATTTTGTTGGGGAGGGGGGGAGGTTTGTGTACAACTTTTGAGCTGAATACCATTCGAAACCATATTTTGGGCAACCCCCTCCCACCAAATGAAATCCTGTGTGCGCCACTGAATCCTCAAACCTGCCTGTTGTGGAAGTGGAGGGAAGACTAATCTCTACGTGTAGTAAGTCACGCTTTGAACAGCCTTCGAACCTCCACAATAGGTTAAGTTTAAAAAATCGAGGCAAAGCTTTGTCGGAGGATATAATTGTCTGGCGCTAACTGTTGTCTAAGACAAGCAGAAATTGAGGGACTGCGTAGTCTGAATGGGTGCATTTATGGGCCCTGACCCTGTTCTGCTAGTCCTTTCTGTTGCCTTTAGAGGCACTGTTGGTTCAACCCACAAGCGAGCATGGCAAGTTGAGAGAATCTTCAGATGGACGAAACTTATGTTACCCGTCATTTCAGACCATGGCTCACGATTTATTCGGTCTTTATGGTGGAGGATCTATAGGTAGTGTGCTGTATCAAGCATTTGGAAAGGATGAGTAGATGGCTGAACACTTTCTGTATGTCTGAGACAGGTTTTTTGATATTTGGCACTGATGTGCTGAGAAGCAACCTACTTGGCCCCACATGATTTATTCAGATTTCTATGAAGCTCTAGAAATTGGAAAACAGTAGTGTCCGACCGAAACATCTTTTTTGGGCCGAAACCGAATTTCGGTTTTTTTTTTTAATATTCGGCCGAAACCGAAACATTCTAGTTGAAATAAAAATCACCATATCAAGAATTTTTTTTCAACAAACGAATTTTACATAAAGTAAATAAAGATCAAACAAACAAACATAACATAAATAAATAAATACTTATTAATAAAAACAATTTATTCATTTTTTAAAAACATAAATATGAAGAAATCACCCTTTCGGACCTTACTCGCTAATATTCAAAATTAAATCATTTAATATTATATGCTAAAAAAAGTTTCTTTACATACATTGCACAGTGATTCGTTCCATAGACAAAATTCAAAAAATTTATAGTCTCAGAATTTAACGATTTTGATGTAATTTGAAAGGTAAAACTCCAACTAAGAAATCCCCAGAAAATCAGTGCAAAAAGTTAATTAGGTTCTGTGCAAAAGCGGCTCAAAGTTGAAACTTTTTTCACAAAAAAATTTAAAGACATGTTTTCTGTTTTTTAGTCTATTGAGTAAAAAAAATTGTAAAAATTCATTGTTAGCAAGAAGCTGCTAAAACCTTTAATATAGATTAAGAAATGATTTGGCTATTTTCGTTTTTAAAGTTTTTCTCAAAATTTGCAAAGCTGAGGCTTTTTCTTCACTTTTAATTAAAAATAATTTTATAAATTAAAAATCTGAAAATTGGCAAAACTTAGAGGAAAATATCTAAAAATGTATGTAAGTATGTATGTATGTTCCTGAATTAATTTTTATTTTAAGAAGCATTCTTTCTTTGTCGGATAATCTAATTACATCCTCCGATATCTTCCGATCTCAGAAAATAATTCAATTTGAAAAGTGGTCTAAACACCTATTTTTCGACAAAATTTATTTTTTCATCCCTAAAAGTATGCAATCAGTACGAAAAATTGAGAAAACTGCAAAAAAGCAAAACATACGTCTATTATTATCGTTTTTATTGCAAAACTAAAGGGTCCTAAGACAATTTCTTTTACTCTTTCCAATTATCAATGTTGACGTTACCGATTAAATGTAAAATCTGAAAAATCTAGTCAACACACTCGTTGCTATAGCTCACCAAAAATGACGAAAATTGCAAATTTAAGCCTCAGACATTGCCAAACTACAAAAGTTTAAGAAAAACAAAATGGAGATTTGAATTCAGCAGACCATGATTAACTAGTATACCAAATTTTATGAAGAACGGACCACTCCTTCTAATTTTGTCCCGCGATTGTATGGAGTCGAATCACTGTGCATTGGTGGCATCTAAATTACTCCTCCTTTCACTATGTATCTGCTACATAATAAAATGTAAAAAAAATATTCCAGAAAGTTTCAGTTTCGGCCGTTCGGCCAGTTTTTGGCCGAAACTTAAACCGAAATCACTTATTTGGGCCGAAACCGAATATTCGGTCGGGCACTAGAAAACAGTAATTTGAAACCTCTAGTTGCAGTACAATGAACGTATTTTTGCCTAAGTCTCGTCCTTGCTAGAATGTCTAAACATAAAAAGTCTATTTTTAAGTAGTTTTTTTGTGGCTCTTAAATTACCTTCAATTGCCATTTCTTCAATAGTTTCTAGAGTAATTTTCTTAGCAGTTATTTCAGTACTTTATACTTTCTTTCATATTTTCTCTTTCTAAAGAAACTCTATTTTTTATTTGAATTATTGCCAGCATTCATACATCTTTGTGCCATAGAGTAAAGTAATTGAAAGGACTATTCAAAATCATGTGACAACAATCAAATATCTGCGCTCTCGACCTGACTGCAGCTGCATAAGAAATCAATTAATACCACCAACAAAAGTTCCACCCCTCACTCGCTCAGCCAACAGTTCGACTAAATAAATATTTTCGAACCAAATGGAGCGTAAATGAAATCCCTGGCATTGGTGCTTTGATGCCAAGCCAAACACATTACTTGTGCCAACATACCAACAATGTCCAGCCAACTTCAGCAGCAGCAGCAACGACAACAACAACAACACCAATCACAGCAACAGCCAGGTCCAGCTAACCAACTAAGCAATCAGCCAGCGTTACGGATATTGAAATCGAATCGATTCGAATCGAAGCAACGATGACCGAATGTCAGAATGAAACAATGGCGAGCAAGTGCCCAGTCCGACCGCTGCCGAAATACCAGCGACATAATGGCCGAGCATAAATTGCTCATCTAGCGTCAAATTACCAAAGACCGAGCTGTCAATTGATGGCCGACAATTAATCACCTCGCAAGATAGGAAATGCCAAATAAAACAGAGACTTATGCGACGGCTTCGGCTTCGGTGAGTGAGTGCGTTTAGCTCAATGATCCAGCAGTCGGCGGCTAATGCGAACCAACAACGGACAGCGGCCACTCGAGTGGCGCATGGCATGCGGCCGTCCGAAATGCCTTGGAGAGAAATTAATTAAATAATCTTTTGAGGAGTATTTATGACAAGAACGGCGGCGTCTATGCATAGTCGATGGACAGTTAGTTGATCGGCGCATCGGTGGAGAGTGAGTGGGGAGGACGCAAATGAGATGGCAGCAACCATCGCAGGCAATTATAGCGGCGCGCTGTCAGTCGAGCACTACCGACAGCTTTGCACAATTAATGGCAGTTGCGGCGCGTGTTGGCGCGGTGTCGCTCTGATGAACGGTGGGCGCGCAGCGTAGCTGCCACTGCCAGAAATGCGTAGCTAAGCATTTATTTTCGGCTCTTAATCCAGCGTGCTGCACGAACACACACACACAAAGTTCTCATAAAATTTAACGACAGGATTCGCAGGTACAGGTTGTGTTGCTTTTGCCAACGTTATTTGAGCGCGTGTGTCTGTGTGTGTGTGTGTGCGTGTGTTGCATGAAATATTGTACACTTGAGTAGAAATTGACTGTGACAACGCACACTTAAAACAACAAATAATAAAACATCATTATTTATGCTTGAGGCATATGAAAACAAAAACATTACAACAACAATAAAAACAAAGTATAGAAGCAAACATTCGCATTTTCGTTTCCGTTTCGCTAGCAATCTGACAAATATTGCGCTACTCCCAGGTATATTTGTAAGTATGTGTGTGTGTGTGCCTGTACGTGAAATACAACGTCCAGCATACACGTGCGCACATATTTAAGTACATACTTATGTAAGTGGGTAGATGTGCCTAGAATGGGGCACAAATTCCTATACAATAGAGCGAACCCAGTGAGAAATTCTGGCAAAGACAATTTTATTGAGCTCTTGGAATAATGTTGGTAGAACAAGTAAAGATACTGTAAATTCTTCAAAGTTAGGAGGACTTACCTAATCTGAAGTTGCGAAGTTTATAAGCGAAAATTTGCGTTAATGATGGTCTGAAAAGTTTCCGGCCTAACAATGATAAAAGAAATTTTTCTTCAAATTTTAATAATTAGCAAGTTTACTGTCGTAAGGTCCTAGGTGGGAAGAAAGGTAGAATAGGGAAGGTAGAATAGAACCAATGAATGGAAGACGATCGAGGTACAGAAGGAGGACAGAAAGAATGCATAAGACTCCAGCTACGTTTTAAGGGTATTATTTTTACGATAAACCTATAAATTCATAAATTTCTTTCACATAGTCTATTCGTAAGTCCATACACTTTCCCCAGCTCAGATTTATGGCGCATAAATTGCATTAACAGAAAGTTGGAAATATTCATTCGAGCACGTTTTTGGTCTAATTTTCTTACCCTGCGCGATCTCCTGAGATTCATTAAAGAATCAAGGAAGTTCGTGCAGGAAGATTTTTAGGCGTTATTTTTTTAACGCCATCTCACTCTCCTCTGTCACCTCTTTTCCTTTCGACCCCAAAGTTGCCTGAGAGCAGCTTCACCTATTTTTCATCTTTTAGTAAAAGCTACGATTGATTTATGGGTTTAATTTAGGTAGACACCAACAAATTAATATTTTTAGAAGTGAATTCAAAGCAAAATACAAAAATGTTACTGTTATCCCCAAAATAATTTCCAATAATTTGCAGCGATATCAGTGAAAGTTTGTGTTCTAATTGAAGTCTACGAATTGGGCGCCTTTGATCAAAACCCTGTTTCTTTAATATCAAAAAGTGATAATTTTGTATTTTTCCATAAATATTAAATAATTTTTCTGTAATTAAAAAATATTGATACAAAATTTATTTAACCCGTTTTAAGCTAAAATTGTTCAAAAGTAAAGTAGCTCTAAAACTCTAACAAAGAGGCATGGCGACTTCAAATGTCGTGTGCACACTTCTTAGGTAAGTGTGTCCTGATTTAAATACCAAAGAGTAATATCGAGACACAGGGTAAAATTCGGGGTCGATAGGGTTAAGCACAATGGGTTATCCAAGTTGAGTGTTTGAGAAATTTGACCCTCTCCGGTGCACTTTCTCGGCTCCACTCATATCCATTCCATTCCATGGTCTAATGTGAGTAAACGCGGGTGCGGAAAGCTTTCTCATACCTATATCTTGATTCAATATGACATGTTCGTAACCTCTGCTATCTTTCTCACTTTCAATCTAAAGTCGAACAAATAATCTCATTCATAGATCATCTCATAGATCCACAGAGGATCTAGGAATGAGTGGCATATGGTAAAAAAAAGCAAAAGGGTAAAACCTCAGAACTCTACAAGAAATATTTTGACACAATGCAGGAGGATCACTAAGAGCAGAGATCACTAAGAGAAGAGATAAAGCTTTGCTCGTCTAACTATTGAAATTTAAACTTAAACCTCAAAATTCTCATCAAAGACTACAAACTATTCCAAAGTCCAAAATAAATTTGATTCCTGAATCCATAAATTGGCGTGCTGACGTATGCTAACAAAATGGCAAAAGGTGGAAACCTCAGAACTCTACAAGAAATATTTTAATACAATGCCTGAAGGATCCTTTTTCCTTTGTCGGAACAGTCAAGCAAGCGCAGCACTCAAACAGAGAATTCGTTCATAGTACTTAATTTTTTTTAAATCCATTGGACTTTCGAAGAATTATGAGCAAATGTTGTGGTGCCAAGAAGCCAAGGTGGCTGATCGATCGTCCGTCTCATCATCACACCCACAGGGAGTACATAGAGCACTGTCAGACATGGCTACCTTTTCGATGTGATTTGTCCTGCGTGCAACTCCTTTTGCATAGAGATAGGAGAAACTGTGAGTATTTATCTGAGATGACGGGAAGCATTAGTTTCGTTCAATTGCAGCCGCTTTCAGTCTGCCATGCTCGGTCGTGGGTTCAAGGATCAAATTGTTAACAGTAGCTTTGAAGCAATCTCAGAGCAGTTCTAGCCCATTCTAACATTAAGAATCACTAGAAGAATGATTTTTGTCAATTCACAAACGAAAATTCTTATTTAGTGTTATATTTTCCCTACCGAGTCAATGCACATTTATTATTATAAAAACGACAACAACAGCACACATGACCTGTATCTATGCTCCGTGTCCGGTTTTTCATGCTTTGTAAGCTCTTACTTCATGCTTATTACTTTTGCCAAGCCGCTGCTCCAAGTTGTCTCTACTGCCACCCAAACCTAACCCCGCTCCCCCCAAACAACTCATTCTTACGCATATGAATGTATATATGTAATTTTGATCTCTTTGACATTGCAGTTATGTAGCCATAGTATTGGTATGTATTGTCTGTATAACGGTGACTTATATGCTTTCTGATTTGTTTACCTTTGTGTCAGTGTGTGTTGCTGTTTTTGTTTCGTTTATTGCCATTGTGCGCTTTATTTGGTCTTAGCTTGTGACAGGTGAATTACTCGGTCCATCATTTCGTTCATATGCGACATTTTGGCGCAGATATTATTTACTTTTGTGCGTTATATATGTTCCGTTTATGCCAATGCCAGAGGGCAGCATGAAAACAGCGACATCAGTGAACACTAAGAAAATATGAAACGTACTTAAGAGACAGAAAACTGTGTCAAGTTGAAAGCAGTTGTGGTTACTGGGTGACTCTGCGAAATAGTTGCAATAATATATAACAAAGGTTGTCAAAGGTTTGATTTAATTTATAAATTTTTAATGCTTTTCAAAAGGTCAGTTTTGTGATATGAAGAAAATTGTATGTGTGGTAAGTAAAGTGAAATGTGTAAAAATAATAAAAAAAATAATAAAATAGTAGGGGAATTCTTTCTAATGTGCCACCCCATGGCTTTTTTGCGTATAGCTCGTTAGAAAATTAACTTATCGCCAATGTTAATATACCGTTGGAAAGAGGGTTTAAAGAGCTATGATCCAAGGAAACACCTCATTTGGATTTTTTTGTAAATACTAATTTTACAGCCAATTTCCCAAAGTGTTAAAAATCGACACCCTAAAATTTTTTAATGTAAAGTGCCACCCCCTAAAAAATCGCGAAAAACGTAGAAATCTCAAGTACAAATGCATGATTTAGAAAATTTACGAAAGATTATTGAATTTAATTTGAATTGAATAGAAAATGACCGAAAGCAAAATGCAAATCGAATGGTAACGAATAAAACGAATAATTAGTTATATGGAAATTAATAAACAAAACTTAACTAAGTTATTCCTCATGATAGGATTAGAGAAAAATTGACCAAGAACACTTTAAATTCATTTTAATGACGATTCCGAGCAACAAAAAGTAATTTTACCGATATAGGATCACAAAACAATGAAAAAAGGGGGGTGGCACTTTACAAAGAAAAACGGGTGGCACTTTACATTTTCACGCCATTTTGGAAATCATTGAATAAATGTTCTCCTCTTACGATATGCTCGGATATCATTTCGGATTATGAAAAAGCATTGAAAATTAAGTCCAACACTGATATTTACCTTAGTTTTTTACACGTATTTGATTTATTTTTCACCGCAAGAAAAACTTTCAGTTTTTATTTTTAAGTTTTTTCTTAACCAAATTTGACACTTTTTTTTACCCAGACCGCGTTATTGTGTCTGTTCCCTCAAAAACCACACTAAACTTGATGTTGTCATATATACCTTAAATGACGGTAGGAATTTTTTTGCTTGGATTGCTGGAACGTCAAAATCGAGCAGGGGTGGCACATTAGAAAGAGTGGCACCTTACAAAGAATTCCCCTAATAACAAAATTTAAATTAACTTCATATATTTTTAAACCTTTTTAAGATGTTAGTTAATTATTTAATAAAAAAGAGCGAAGGTTTTAGTTCATTTTCTTTTTTGTTAAAATTTAAAACAAAGCGTAATAATAAAAATAAAATGTAAAAAGTATAAAATTAATTTTTGTTTCCTTTACACATTTTTCAAACATGCCAAGGCCACACTTTTCTAATGTGTCAAAACAAAGTGAATTAATTCAAATAAAATGTAAAAATAGTTTAAAATGTACCAAAGTTTTGGTTTGCTTTACATATTTTTTCAAAGCTTCCAAAAACCTTAGTTTTCTATTAAAAAAAACTTTTAAGCAAAACATCTCTTTCACACCCCTTATTCGAAACCCCGCCTGGGATTATCCCAAAATGTGCGCACGTACGATTCAAACAATAATGATTCTGCAGCAACTCCAACCTTGACAGTAGATGATTGCCCAACAACAACAACAACACGCTGAACAATTCCCCTACCAAAACTTCCGCCAACATTATACAAACAACTCCGCCACACTTCGTCACCCCACTCAAAGTCACTTGTTCCAACAACAACTGCGATCACCCCGAGCTGTAACACGCAGGCAATCACCGAATTGTCATATTCACCGTTATTCACATTTGTCAATTTAACCACTTTTTTGCTGTCATTCTTCGAGCCCGAACTTTATCAGCGTCGTTGCGTTGCGCAAATTGCGCGCTCAAGCGAGCGTCCCTCCCAGCGAGCGCCAATAGCTGCCGGCACAGTCGCATTGAATGCCAATACGGCCAGGTGGCGCTGCATAATTTGATGAAATGCCAACGCAAAACACGACAGAGGCGACGCGGCGCGCAAATTTTGGCAAAGACGCAAATTCGCCGGCAAACATAAAATTTGCGCCAATGCACAGCAGCCGCCACACCTCGTCTCGTGCCCATGTCAACGCCCCTCTGAGCGGTGTCTGCACTATTTTGCACCTGCAAAACGCTTCAGCGTCGTTCAGACTGATGGCGGAAGTTGCCTACGTTCGTTGCGCCGCAGTTGCGTGTGATTCATGGTTAGAAGGTCCTGAGGGCGGCAGGGGAAACGAATGAATATTTGAATTATTGTTGTCATTCCGCACGTTTCCCTCAACGCCTACGTGTGTGAGTGTGTGTGTGTGTGCGCCTCGCTTTTGTCTACTTGTCCGTTGCAGTCGAGAATGAGCGAGCGCTTCATAAATTATCTCGCCTTACGATTTCCAACTCCTTTGGCAACTTTTTCGTCTTCGCCCAACATGTGCGCCACAGCGTTCACGTATCGCTGAACCGCACCCCACAGCTCGTTGTTGCTTGTCTAATTTTTTTTCTGTTCCCCCAATTTCCTAAATCCACTGCCTAACATGCGTCGGAATGAGTGGTGGCGCTGTGTGTGAAATTACTTAAGTGAGGTTTTGTCTTTCAGCTGCCAGACATTTCTGGAATGCGTAATTAAAGTAAACGCTTGTGGCGCATCGACTACAAGTGGGAAGCACGCGGCAAGTGGCGTGTGGCTGTGACTTGTGTGCAGCATGAAAATTGATAGAAGCATATTAACGCATTAATTAAATTGCTGCATTGTTCAATTTTTTCAAGTGCCAAGTATTGTTTACACCTCTAATTTTCAACACCCACAACTAAACCAGAAGTAGTTGAGTGCTAAAGAAAACAGAAAACTGGGGGAAAAAAGGGAGCGGGAAAAAAGACTGTGGAATAAATAAAAGCTTCTAGCTGCGTTGAAGAATGTATTTAGAAAATATAAATGTGGAGTTATTAGACAATGCGACAGTTTTGTTGCACAAGGATATCGATTCAGAGGTATAGAAAAGTTATGGAGGTAACTGGCTGGGCACGAATGGACACTTAGCGATACGAGATGGAGATTCGTTTGTGAATTGTATTAATGATCCGTGAGAATACTTCAGGCCTAGCAGCGCCACTTCATCTAGTCCAGCGAACTCTTGTGCCCCCAAGATTGCAAAGCGTTGTCTCGAGATGGCGAAGCAAAGGTAAGGAACATACTCTACTAATGTTTTTAAAGTTTCATGTTACGTACTCGCACATTCTGAAAATCTGTCTGTTAAAACCATCCTTTGGGCATGAGCCGCTAGTGGGCAGTGCCTCGTTAATAGATTGATTGGTCTAATCACGAAGTTTGTGCAGTTAAGTGATTTTTGCATTACTTTTGCAGTTTGGAAGATGATAAAGTTCGTTTACCCGGCCTTGTACATTCTATAGGAAAAATGTCGTGAAAAATAAAAATATAGCGACAATATCACCATATCCTATATACCCTTGAAACCTTAAAGAAAGAAGCCTTAGGAATATTCAATGAAAAAAAAATTGCTCAAAAATGTTTCAGCAATTTCTGGCAGCAACCAAAGATGAGTTAAAATTTCTAGAACATTATACTAAAAGAAAAGAAGAAGAAAAAACAGAGGCAAGAAATCTTTGTTCGCTTTCTATGAAAGAGACACTTGGGGTTTAAACATACAGACTGACATATATATATCTTTTATTGCAATTGATTCAAGTCGTGAGGCGAGTCGAGAACGGAACGAGAATCTATGGTATCACATTGAAAACAATGTTCTGAGTAACTGAGCTTGTGGAGTGTGAACAGTCTTTTCTATTTACCTACCTTAAGAATATGAAACAAAAATTCATGAAGATCGATTTGCATGAATGGATGTGAACCGGAGACGAATAAATGGATATATGGAAGGTCTGTCTCTCTTGGTAGCGTTTTGTATTTAAGGCTCGCTTTGGAAATGTGTGTTAAGAACATCTGAAGCACTCTTATAAGTTCTTGTCTTTTTGGTCTTTATTAATTTAGTTTAAACTCTTCTCACTTCAGTTCAAACCCTTCTCACTTCAAAGCCTTTTCTTCTCACCTCAAACTCTTTTCACTTCAAACTCTTCTCACTTCAAACCCTTCTCACTTCCAACTCTTCTCATTTCAAACTCTTCCCACTTTAAACTCTTCTCACCTCAAACTCTTTTATTTCAAACTCTTCTCACATCAAACTCTTTTCACTTCAAACTCTTTTCACTTCAAACCCTTCTTACTTCAAACCTTTTTCACTCATTCATGATTAATGCTTTCTACATTTTTATGCCATATGATTATACTTAGCGCCCTCTATGGTTCAAGGAGTCCACTTTTTTGTCTTTACAAAAATGTAAAGACTTCGGTAATAATTACTTAATGAATTTTTAAGTATAAAAGGGCGCAGAACACACCAGTTTTTGTGTTTTATCTCTTTCCATTATAATTAAAAAAAATATGAGTTCTTTGTATTCTTAAGTTTAATTCCAACACATTTTTGTTTTGTTTTTTTAAATTGTGGCTAAAGTAAATAAAGAAGTATTTGAACGTTGGTTGTTGTCATAATGTTGTCAATATATTTCCTGTTTTTTGTGTATAGGATTATATCCTGTTTTACAGAGGATAAAAGCATACAAGTTTACATTAAATCCAACTAAAAACTTAATTCTTTAGTTTGAAGGTCGAAAGCAGAATCTTAAAACTGGGTACGGTACATTTGAAACTTCTAAGTACATTTTAAATTAATATAGAATGTCATTAGTTCACAAAGAGGACTCAGTACATCAAAAATTTACAACTCAACAGGCCCCAGTAAAAAGTAAATAAAGCACTTTCACATGTCTCTGTCTTTTCTGTCTTTTCCAACTCCAATTCTTACCGATTTCTTCATACTTAAATACTCAACCACAGACTCATATTTGTCTTATAATTTCCAAATTTATTGATCAATAAAAATCTTAAAATATTTTCATATTTTCGACTGAGAAACTGCAGCCATTCATGCAGTCAATGTGCCCGCTCACCACCAACACGTGATGTCAGTCCAGCGCACTTGTGCGGTTTTTAATACGAATCTGCAATAATTTGCGTCGCACACCACTTTGCGCTTTCCGCTTAAATTGATGGCACAGCAAAGGCGACCGAAGCTGAGTGGGAAGTAATGAAGAAATCATTAATTCCTGTTGACATGCGAGTAGCTGCGCGCATCCGTTTCCGTGTCCTTGTGTTTGTGTTCGTTGCGCTTGTGTGTCTGTTTGGCAGTTGGCGGTCGGCGAAAAGACTCGTTTACTCCCATCCACCTTACATGGCGCCCATTCGTGGCGGCATTAATTAAAAAAGCGCACAACTTAAGAGCTCGACTCGGAAATTTTCGCCAGTTTCAACGCCAGGCGACGTTGAACTCTGCCGATCTGCGGGCTGTTTGTGGGGTCTCGGTCGTTCCATAAAGTCGTTAAAATTTATAGACGCGTATAACAGTAAATTTATAACACTTGAGCATTTTTTAATGAAACGCCACACACTCGCGCGCTCAAACAAACTTATACGTACATAAGTATGAGCAGAAACGCACTCAGCCGCACCCACACAGACACACACACACACACGCACACACAGACAGAACGCTATATAAATAGGTAAACAACGACAACGACAGCTCTGCCGTCGTCGTGGCGCAGGATTTTCAATGCGTTGCCGTCTCCTCGCAAGCGACTTAAAATTAAAGAATTGTTGCTGTTGCTGCTTCAGCTGTACTCGTATCTGTTGTTGTCAGCGCTGTTGTGTGTTAAAATTAAAAGTCGCTATGCGAATATAAAGTTGTGTGTTGTTATTGTCTCCATTGCTGGTGCTGGATGTACGCGCCTGCAACCGCACCCCACGTAAAGTTGCTAATTTCATTGCAGCACTGGCGAAAGGCTGACTTGTGAATGTGTGCGTGTGTTCGAGTGCGACTGGAAGTCGGCAGTGCAATCGCATGACAGGCGCAGCAAGCTGGTAATTGACATAAATGTCAGCGGGCGAAAGTGTTAATGTGACTCATTGTGCGCGTGTTATGGCCGCCCAATGACGAGCAGAATATTCCTTAATGATTTTGCGCGAATTACGAGAAGCGGAAAAAGGGAATTTTTTAAATAGCTATCAACGAGTGCGGTTGGCTAAAGAGCATTTATAATTCTTTAAACCAGGCAGGTATTCTCTGATTAACTTAAAACCTAATCTAAAAAAAATGTAGAAAATAAAAAAATATTAAGAAAAAATGCTATCATGACTAAATTTGAGGAAAATAAACTCAAATGTGAAAATGTTTGAACCTAATACCAAGCAATAACTAAGAAAATAAAACACTTATATGTAAAACTAGCAAAGTATCAAATTAAAAACAAGTATCAGACCAGTTTACTGCAATCAAATCAAACAGTGTTGCCAGATACCTGAAATGACTTTCTCCTAAATTTAAAAAAAAAAATACTGAAATTTCCTCCTAAAATTAAAAAAGATCTCCTAAATTTTTTTTATAATTTGCGGCATTTTGAAGGAATTAAACTTCTCATAAAAAAATGAAAATATATTCATATAATATTTTTTTAATGCAGCGTTTTTTTATTCATCTTCGGCTTAACAACAAAAACTTATCAAAAACAAAACATATAACAAATGAATTAAATAAAATAAATGAAAACGAAACAAAATAAATGAAATAAAATAAGTGAAAACGAGATAGAACGAGCTTACATTTTGTAAGCTTACAAATTTTTAACACTATGGAGTGCTGGGACTATTAAAATAGTTGGCAAAATATGTTTTGTTCCCAGTGTTCCCAATACATCATACTTCGTTATCCAAAAATGTCCCAAATATTCACTAAGGATCCGAAAAATCCCCTAACATAAAATATAAATCTCCTAAACTTTCTCCTAAACAATTCTTCCTCCTAAAAATTCTCCTAAAAGGCCAAGAATCTCTTAAATCTTGGATGAAATTTCCTGATCTGGCAACACTGAAATCAAAAATTTATGCAATTAATGCCCCTGATTCTGAAAATTGTTAAAAATATGCACAGAAAACATAAAAACAAAACTACACATTAAAAAAAAATAAAAACATACGATGACTAGGAAATATGCGGCAATGAAATCAAAATTCTATGAAATTAATGCATCTAACCTTAAAAATGGTCGCACATAACCATAAAAAATAAAAACAACAACTAAGTTTTCATATAAAAAATTAAATAGATACTAAGACTAAGATTGCAATTGCTTTCAACTGTGAGTTAATCCATAAATCAAGCGATCACTTATTATTAAAAGTTATTGCAGCACATAACCTTAAAAATTTTTTACAATAATCTAAAAACTGCAATAACAATAACTATATAAACAATATATTTACATAAAAACTAAACATATATTAAGACTAGAGAAGTTTACAGTACACAATTTGTAGTGATTGAAGCATATAACCTTAAAATTTTTTTTCCTAACCTAAAAATCAGCAAAAATAACAACTACAGCAACTATATATTTACATGAAATTTAAACAGATACTAAAACTAGAGAAATATTAAGTGATTAACACACAATTGGCATCAATTGCAGCACATAACCTTAAAATTTGTTGAATGTTAAAAAAAATATTTAAACTAAAGTCGTATCTAGCAATAAATTCGTAAATTTAAGGAATTGTAGCAAATAACCTTAAAAATTTCCGGACATAACCTAAAAAACAGTATCAGTGAGAGCAACTTCACCTATTTGCCATCTTATAGCAAAAGCTACGATTGATTTATGGGTTTAATTTAAGCAGGCACCAACAAATTAATATTTTTAGAAAAATTTTACTGTTATCTTCAAAATAATTTCCAATAATTTGCAGCAATATCAGAAAAAATTTGTGTTCTAATTGAAGTCTACGAATTGGGCACGTTTGATGAAACCCTTGTTTCTTTAATAATGGTTAAATAATATCAAAAAGTTATAATTTTGTATTTTTCCATAAATATTAAATAATTTTTCTGTAACTAAAAAATAATGATACAAAATTTATTTAATCCGTTTTAAGCTGAAATTGTTCAAGAGTAAACTAGCTCTAGAACTCTAACAAAGAGGCGTGGCAACTTTAAATGTCGTGTGACATTGACAACTTTATATTTATATATACGCTAAACATATATTAAGACTACAGATGTATCCAGACACACAATTTAAAGTGATTGCAGAACATAACCTTAAAATTTGTTGAACATAACCTAAAAAACAACAACTACATATACATATATTTATACAGAAATCAAGCAAATATTAAGACTAAAGTCGTATCCAACAATCAATTCATAAATTTAATCAATTGTAGCAAATAACCTCAAAAATGTTCGGACATAACCTATAAAAACAGCAACATCAAATATATATTTATATATAAATTAAACAAATCGTAACACTAGAAAAGTATTCAGTGAGTAACTCACAATTGAAAACGACTGAAGCACATAACCTTAAATCTTTTGAACATAACCTACATAAAAATTTCAACTTATTTGCAAATCTTAACGCAAAGCATGCGGCGCTTTGCAATTTGCCGGACACACAAAGTTTTGTGCAACTGCTGAGCGAACAGTTTGCGCTGCTGATTTCGCTGGTGCTGCGCGCTGTCGTTGCTGACGTTTTGTTGCGTTGCATTTGTTTGCATTTTGTAGTGCACTGCCGGTGTTTGGCTGTGTGTGTGTGTAAAGCTTTTATGTGTGAGGCCTTGTGACAAAACTTGCAATGTGCTGCCAAGCCGTGCAATGCCGTTGCAGTGTGCAACATTTTATAAGTTGCAACTATTTTGCGCCACCGTTGCCGGCCAATGTTGTTGCTCCGGACAACGACAAAGTTCTGCGCTTTAAGGTCACGTGCGCCGGGGCGAGAAGGGAGCGGAGCTGCGTTTGCAGCAAGGCGGCAAGTTTGACTGAAATGCAACATCGATGCCGCCTAACCGAGTGCGAGAAAACACGAGCACTGCCAGCGGCGTCCAAATGCGACAAGTAGAAATGTTGCACATTTTTTTGCATCGTCGCCACTTCAATATAATTCCAACATTTTTTGCTCATTTGCAACTGAGTTGCGAGTGTCTGAGTGTGGGTGCGTGTGCGTGTTGCCACCGTTGCCGCTGCCGCGCGTTGCAAATTATTAAGTGTGAACAAAATAAAAGTTGATGATGCAATGGAAATATGTTGCAGGCAAATTTGCAAGTTATGCTCAACAACGCCTGCTGCCTCATTCCATTGCGCCGACACTGGCCGCTGTTTGATCTGCCACCCCCCCCCCAGCAAATTGCAAGCGACAACATATTTTTCAAAGTTGCACGAAGAATAGTTTTTTAATTCACTTGCAGCGCGTTTCCTGCTGCCGTTTTGCAAGTATTTTTTTCCACATTGTTGTTGTTGTTGTTGTTGCTGCACTGTCCATTCGCCTTTTAGCTGGTATTTACTGAAACTCTCGCTGCAACGTTTTGTTTGTCAAAGGGGGCGCATAATTTTTGTTTTCGTGCGGCGCCAAGTGAAAACTTTTTATTTTGTGCATAAATATTTTGTTGTGCATTTTGTCGTCGTCGTTGTTGTTATTGTTGTTGTTGCTAGGAAAAATATTAGGCGTGTTGTATGCGAGTAGCAAACTTTTGATTGCTAGCAAAAATTGTATTATTTTGTGCAGAAAACATTTTGCTTTTGAGTTTCGAGAATAAATGAAGCTGCGGCTGTGCATTTTGCAAGACCACTTAAGAGTTTACAATCGGTTTGGCATTGCTTTTGCTGTGGTTTTAAATGAAAAGAACTCTAATTGTAAGTTAGATGGGAATGAAAGGAATCTACAGTAAAGCAGCTATTTGCAACTATTTGTTTGGCTGTGAAGAATGCTGCAAGTTCATATTTCTGACTTGAATTTTAGGGCAACATTTTCAGGCATTTTCAGATTTTTCAAAGTATATTTACTAGCGCACACAGGACTTCATTTTCAATGGCATTTGAAACTATATTTGCCACCCAAATGGAATGGAAGGAATCTACAGTAAAATCAGCTACTTGCAACTATTTGTTTGGCTGTGAAGAATGCTGCAAGTACATATTTCTTACTTGAATTTTTCGGCAACATTTTCAGATTTTTTAAAGTATATTTACTGGCGCACACAGGACTTCATTTGGGCCCAATGCCATTTGAAACTATATTTGCCACCCAAATGGAATGGAAGGAATCTACAGTAAAATCAGCTACTTGCAACTATTTGTTTGGCTGTGAAGAATGCTGCAAGTACATATTTCTTACTTGAATTTTTCGGCAACATTTTCAGGCATTTTCAGATTTTTCAAAGTATATTTACTGGCGCACACAGGACTTCATTAAGGCCCAATGCCATTTGAAACTATATTTGCCACACAAATGGAATGGAAGGAATCTACAGTAAAATCCGCTACTTGCAACTATTTGTTTGGCTGGGAAGAATGCTGCAAGTACATATTTCTGACTTGGATTTTTCGGCAACATTTTCAGGCATTTTCAGATTTTTTTAAGTATATTTACTGGCGCACACAGGACTTCATTTGGGCCCAATGCCATTTGAAACTATATTTGCCAGCCAAAAGTTTTGTAACAATTAACCCTTTCGACCCCGAATTTTACTATGTGTCTCGATATTACTTTTTGGTATTTAAATCATGAAACACTTGCCTAAGCACACAACATTTGAAGTTGCCACGCCTCTTTGTTAGAGTTCTAGAGCTAGTTTACTTTTGAGCAATTTTAGTTTAAAACGGTTTAAATAAATTTTGTATCAATATTTTTTAGTTACAGAAAAATTATTTCATATTTATGGAAAAATACAAAATTATCACTTTTTGATTTTATTCAGTCATTATTAAAGAAACAGGGTTTTGATCAAACGCGTCCAATTTGTAGACTTCAATTAGAACACAAACTTTCCCTGATATCGCTGCAAATTATTGAAAATTAGTTAGGGGATAACAGTAAAATTTTTGTAATTTACTTTGAATTCACTTCTAAAAATATTAATTTGTTGGTGCCTACTTAAATGAAACCCATAAATCAATCGTAGCTTTTGCTATAAGATGACAAATAGGTGAAGTTGCTCTCAGGCAACTTTGGGGTTCAAAGGGTTTAATATTTGGATGAGCTCCGGACACCAAAAATCCGCTCGCATGCGGAACTGTATTCATAAATTCATAATTTAAAATAGTTAACTCTTGTGTTTTTAGAAGGTGTGAACATTTCTTTTTAAATGGTTCTGAAATTTCTTTGTTGAGCTTAAATAATAAAATAAAAAATAATAAAAAATTATTAAGAAATTATTAAGAAGAAAAACGAATGAAGAAGAGCAAGAAAATCATGTGATGGTGCTGACCTTTACAACAAAATTCAATAAAATAAAAAATTCCATTCCATGAATAAAAAAAACCATGACTTGTTGTTTTCTATTGAAATGTACTCACTTTTGTCACTTTTGTAGGTGATGTGTCATTTAAATTCATTCATGAATATCAGAATTGATTTATGCATAATTTTAAGGTTTAAATCTTCAATTAAAATGATTCCATAAAATGTTCAACAAAGCCAACAAAACGTAATTGCGCGAAATGGCGCCAATTTGCCGAAATTCGGCAGCAGCGCAGCTTTTATTATGTTGTGCGCTTCTATGGCGCACCGATCGTATGTGCGCGACATTATGCGGTTGCAGCCATGACAGCACCAACAACAACAACAACATCAGCCATATTAATAATGACGTACGCCGGTCTACACAAAAGACGCGTTGCAAATCGTAAACGTTCCCGGAAAGCCGAACAAAATGCCAAAATGCACAACGGCAATTCGTCGATGTTGTTGCTTTGGCTTTTGTTGTTGTTGCTGCCGTTGTCATTGTCCCTGTCAGCTCTATAAAAGTTAAATTTTGCGGAAAAACGCATTCGTGTGCATCGAGTGATGAATCCGGCAGTTGCTGCGGCTGCCTTTGAGCCGCTTTTCATGCCCCCACCCCCCGCCGTTCTAAGCTGAGTGTGTCGTCCGTCCTCTCGCTCCATTCTATTTTAAACCCGTTTTAGTCGCCATTTTTTTTGACGCTTATCGCGAGCACAAACCAACTGCGGGCCATGCAAGCGGGTTGCACGTTTCATGCCGGCCCCACCCCCCCACCTGCGGTCAGTCGATCGCAGTTGGTGTCTGAGAATATGTAACGGTGTATGGTGCCGCAAATTCGTTTCCCATGGGCCCGAAGGTGAAAACTGTGCGCTTTTGTGGCAGCTGCCACTCTTTCGACGCTGTAGCTGTGGGCGTGGCAACATCGATTGATTTTTAGAAACATATTGAACGCCATAAATCGAGTTGTATTGTGGTTATTGTTGTTTCGTTGTTGTTGTTGTTGTTGTGTGCTGCATCGACTGTCGAATAATATGTCGCATGTGGTTGGTGTTGTTGTTGTTGTTGTTGTTGGGCTGTCGTTGTGTTGCACGTGGCTTTGTTGTGTCAATTTTGTTGGACATTTGATGCGTTCGACGGTTCGAACAATGACAACGCCAACGCGGCGCTCATATTGCAGTTGAAGTTGTTAGTGTTGTTGTTGTTGTTTTTGTTGTTACTGGCTGGTTGGGCAAGGCCATTAATCAATGCCGCAGGGGCCAAAGTTGTTTGCAGCGCGAAAAATAGACGAAAACAAAAAAATGGCTACACCAAAATATGGAAGTGGGACAGCAGAAAGAGACACACACCCACACACACACACACACACACATAGAGAATAGAGAGAAGAGTGTGCAAAGGAGACGAAAATGCCAATGCATTGCATCTGAAAAACGCCAAACATTTGTTTTGGTGTGCAACAACAACAACAACAATATTCCCATCAGCGTTACGAAATGTGTCACGTGCACGCGTGACTGGTCGAGGTTGCCAAAAACGTTGGCTGTTGTTGTCGCTGCAGCCGCTCCCGTCGAACGTTATTATGCTCTTTGACCTTTGTGGAGGCTGTAACGGTGCGTGGCTGTTGTTAGCGCTAGTTGACAGACGGCTGCGTTCAGGTACCGTTCATGTCTCTCAGTGTGAGTCCATGTGATGCCTTGCATTCAATTAGTCGCTGCCAGTGTTGCCAATATTCGAGTATACATATTTACCTCGACTCGAGCGCATCTTTCAATTTTCACTCACATTTTCTGTTGCTTACTTTGTTGTTATTGTTGTTGGCAACGAAAGCTTTGACTTGCATTTCACCGAATTGTTGGTGAGTGCTGGAAAGTTGAGTGAGTGTGATGTTAGTGTACTGGATTCCGAGTTTGAGGGTTGTGTGTTCGAATGGCGATAAATAGTAGAAATGGACTAAAAAAGTCTAAAGACGTCAATCTGTTGTCCAGTGAACTTAAAAAGGTGAGGTTAACACTAGAAAGCCCGACAATCTGACCTACCTAAAATGCCCATATGTAGTCATTTTGACTACATTATTGTTTTCTGACTTTTTTTTTAATTTTATTGGTTTTAAGTAGCAAATATAAATAAATGTATACGAGATTAAACTAAAATAAGCATTTAGTTTTTATTTTTTATGGTTTACAAAGTAAATTCGTTTAAATAAAATAGCGTACTTTACACATAAGTGGGATAAAATGGAATGAAATTTGGAATTTTTAATGAATTTTATGAGTGAATTTTGAATTGAAAAACTTGGCAATTGTCACAGCCTACTATGATATTATTATTTTTTAATGTTTGCAATTATTTGAAATTTTCATCTTTCGCAATTGAAGATGCATATTTGTCTATTTATCAGTAAGATTTGGTGAACATTTTATATAGGTAGTCAAAATGACTACTTTTGGGCAGTTAAGGTAAATTTTGCAAATTTTTTACAATTTTTTTTATTTATTTATTCCATTTAGCTTTAAAAATTAATAAAAGTCACGTAAGATATTTTTTTAGAAAGCGATGCAACAAAAGTTATTTACAATAAAATACCTCAATGTAGTCAAAATGACTACCTTGGGCATTCTGGTGTTAAAGCTGCACTATTTTGGGAAAACTCGAACTGCTATAATATTTTCGGACCTCATACGGAGTAGTTTTCAGTACAGTGTTGCCAGATCAGGAGATTTCGTCCTAGATTTAGTAGATTCTTGGCCTTTTAGGAGAATTTTAAAGAGGAATAATTGTTTAGGAGAAAGAATTCTTTAGGAGAAAATTTATGAGATTTATATTTTATGTTACGGAATTTTTCGGATCCTTAGTGGATTTTCGGGACATTTTCGGATAACGAAGTATGTTGTATTGGGAACACTGGCAACAAAACAACTATTTTTATAGTCAAATGTTAATTGTGTTAAAAATTTGTAAGCTTACAAAATGTAAGCTCGTTCTATCTCGTTCTCACTTTTTGCTGTCACAATGAAATCCCGCTAAAAATTTAACTGTTTGTTTAATTCATTTGTTATATGTTTTGTTTTTGTTAAGTTTTTGTTGTTAAGCTGAAGATGAATAAAAAAGGCTGCATTAAAAAAAATTATATGTATAAATGTATATATTTTTTTTTATGAGAAGCTTTATTCCTTCAAAATGACGCAATTTATAAAACAATTTTAGGAGATTTTTTAACTTTTGGAGGAAATTTCAGTATTTTTTTAAGATTTAGGTAAAAGTCATTTCAGGTATCTGGCAACACTGTTTCAGTAGGAAGTGTCAGAAGATGCACCACAAAAAGTTGTCTGGTCTTAACTTCAAACAGTCTCAAATGAAAGGTTTGAACTTTGAAATTGAATAGAAAGATATGAACAGAAAGATATAACAGATATCTTTATACTGAATAAAAGTACGTTCACTGCCATTAAGTTTTTAAAGTCATATTATTTAACCAGATATGGACCCTGAGGTCCAACTTTATATAACTCCGTTGCATAAGTTGTGCGTGTTTTCACCAATACTATGAATGATGTTGTTCTCCAGCTGGCGAATTGTTGTTGGTTTTTGTTGTAGTAGTGTAGTACTCCGTAGTGGTTCCAATGGTTGATACAGATGTTGAAAAATTACTGCATTGCCGCCCGAAACGTTTAAGCAACAAGCTGTCAAAGTTCAGATATAGTTATTGAAAACCCTTTAGATGAGATTTTCGATCGGTTGCTTAGCTCTATAGACTATTCTATTCTATTCTATTCTATTCTATTATATTTTTTATATTTTATTATATTTTAAGATATTTTGAGAGCTGTCTGTATGTACTCATCCAAGGAAGTAATACTTCTCCATTGTTGCACTCTTCTCTACTCCTTGAACGAAATCATCCTTCAAAACCCTTCTTCAAACCCCTTTTTAACCCCTTTCGGTAAATTTCCACATTTCTTGAGATAAAAATGTTTCCTTCAAAATATTTACTCTTATTGAACATTTTAGCAATAAAATTAAAAAAAAATATTAAAAAAAATCATTTTGGTTGAGAATTACAGCTTCATCAATTTTGTACGATATATCGGACAATGGTCCGCAAAGGAGTAAAAATTCATGAATTTTTGATTTCGGTTTTTTAAGTTTTATGAACAATTCATTGATTTTTTTTATAGAAAACATACATTATAACAACAAAAAATCAAAACCTTACTTCATTTTGATCGAAAGTTATATAAACTATATATATAAACAATTGATTCACATTTGTTCGGCATTATATAACCGTTGTTGTTGTTGCAAAGCCCTTTTTCCTCTCAATAAAACACAGAATCAATTAAAATTCGTACAGTTTTACAGAAAGATACTGAATATAGCCGATTCCTTTTAGCGTAGTGGGAGTGGCAAGTACGCATGTCTAACCCTACATAACCCGTGTCTGCCCAGTAAAACAAAAAATCGTCTAATAGTTTGTATTTTTAATCGAAAATTGGCGAATAGTCGAATTTTATTAGCCACGTAGCTTACAGATGGGCGTGGCAGGCATACAAATGCAAAAAATCTGTTACCAAACCTATAACTTAAAAAAATGCAAACACAACTTGCAAGCTTTGCTTTCCATTTGTACGATAAATCGTACAAAGCTTTCCAACCCTTGTGGTCATTTGTACGATATATCGTACAATTTTTTTAAAGACTCGGGAAAAATATTTAGACGCAAAAAATGTTAAATTTAGTAAGTTCTATAAATCAACTGAGATTCAAACTTTGAAATTGTTTCGCTTTTTGGTACCAAAAAGTATTACATATTAAAAAATTCCTACGCAGAAGTACCGTCATTTGCTGGGTTTTTCAAATTCTTGCAGAGAGCTGCTTACAAAACGCACTCATACTATGTAGCCACGGCTATTATGATTTTTTTTTTTAAACAGAATGATACAACACAGCCTACTTAATGAAAATTAAAAAGCTGTTGCATAAAAAGTGCGTTCGCTGTCAAATAAAAAATCGTGGAAGAAATTGTACGATATATCGTACAAATTTCCGGAAAGGGTTAAGACGCTGTCTTTAAGACATTAAAGTGTTTTTTTTCTCACGTCGGCCACTCGTTGCTGTTCGCTTGACTTGTGAGTGCGGCAATAAACTTAAATCCAGCAAATCGCATTTGCTGCAAAACTAGTCGAAATTTTGTGCCGCTCAAGTGCTCATGTTGCACACCGCGCGCCCCGCCGAAGCGGAGCTGTAAACGAAGAAAACATGAAGCATTTTGCCCCCAAATGAATTGCCGGCGTACGCGCATTGACAGCTGCCGCTGGGTGCGCAGTGCGGCGAACGTTGCCATTTCGTGCAAGTTTTGCTTTCTGCTTATTCAGCGCGCCGCCAACAAAGCAAACTTAGTGGCAAGTAATTTTGGCCTTAAAATTAAAAGCACCGCACTGCAGACGTGCAGGGCGGACAGCGCACTTCGTTTGATTACTTCGGTGCAGACGTGCGACTACTTTGTTGCGCTTCGCTGCAAGGCGTTGCACTATTTAAATTCGCCTAGCAATGCATCTTCTTCTGCTGCTTTGTCGTCGTTGCTCTCTGTTGGCAAAGAAAGCGGCGAAAAAATCTGGTAAACACTTTAACTGCCTGCGTCACTGGGTCTCTTGCGTGTGTGTGTGTGTGTGTGTTTGGCATTTTGTTGGTGCGCTCCTCGTTGTTGGCTACTTTCGCCAGATAATAAATCTTTGCATTTTCCTTCGCTGCTTCCACGTGCAGTGACAGTTTTATTGCGCAGCCAGCTCCAACGTGCATTTGGCCACATTTCCGCTGCAGCCAGCGGTGCGGCGCAATGGCCGCCATGCATGTGTGTATGTGTGTGAGTGTGTGTATGAGTGTGTGGTGTACTGGGACCTTGAGCCTTGAGGTGCGACGCGTGCAAGCGTGTCGTGGCGCTGCGCTGCGGCGTTGTGGTTGCACCACACGAGATGCTTCACATCTCCGCAGCAATGTTGCAAATAAATTGTGTCTCCGTCTATGTGACGCAGAGCGCATCGCTGTCGGGCGGTGGGCGGTTGGGCGGTTGGCTTTTTGTGCCATCGACATGCAAATCGTGTTGGCGGCAATGCGTTGGGGAATTTGCGGCATGTTGTGTCGCTGTTGCCGCCGCAGTGGTTGCTGCGCTGCTGCTGCTGGTTTTTTTGTTGTCGTTGCGGTAGTTTTTCAAGCAGTGAAAAATGTGCATTTGCCGCTTTTTGTGCGGCCGATGATTAAGCGCTTTGTTTGCGCGCCAAACACGGCAATTGCCAACCGGAAAACCTCTCAACACAACACAACACACGAAACCAGCTGCCGCAAAATGTTGCATGTGCGTTGAGCCGATTGAAAGCATTTCATTTATTTGGCCAATTCGGCAGTCGCAGTTCTTTCGGTAAATTATGCCGCTTAAAGTTGCCGCTCCGTCAGTCGCCACTCGCCTCGTCTGCCAACGAACTTATTAGCCTTTCGCTGCGTCGTTTTTCATGTGGCCAGCCGGCAACACATGTCGACACGCTTCAATGCACAACGCGCTACTTACAGCTCAATTCATATCAATTGACGCTGTAATTTGCATTTAATTTCAGCACAAAAGTCACCACGAGTGATGTGGGCGCTGGCAGCTGGCACGTTCGCCAATGAACGCATTGTTCAGTTGGGCAATTCGCAGTGCACTGCGCGAAAAGTTAGTCAAGTGAGAGAAAAACAGATTTTCCATTCAATCTATATGGACTGTAAAATATTGTCAGATTCATTCGAAATTCGCGCTGATTTCAATTACCACAGAACAATGGTCAAGAGGAGCTTGCCGCACTCTCTTCGGGTATCACAATGAGGCCATCAGAGGCCTTCAAGTGTACTAGTCGAGTGATCGCCTGTCTAATCTAATCATAGAAAGAGGGGATTTGATCTTTCTGTCGTCTCAAAAATCTTACGTTAAGGCAATGTGAGATAACTAAATAAGTACAGAGCGAACCATGCAGAAAGAACGAATCCTGCTTGGAAAAGTTCGAGTTGTTGCTTAGAAGGTAAGATTAGATTATTACCTCTTGGGGTCTTTAAACATCGAAACAAATTCATTTTATGTTTATTTTTATTTTATTTATTTATTTATTTATTTTTTTAATTTAATTTATTTTTTTTTAATTAAGTTTTTTTTTTCTTCGGAGCTGCTATGTTTCAATGCGCTCTCAGTTTGTAGAAATTGTAATAAATAAATAATAAATAAATACGTATTTTCTTCTTCTTTTCTTATTATTATTATTTATATTTTATGTTTATTTTTATTTTATTTATTTATTTTTTTTTTTTTTAAATTTAATTTAATTTTTTTAAAATCAACTTTTTTATTTTCTTTTCTTTGGAGCTGCTATGTTTCAATGCGCTCTCAGTTTGTAGAAATTGTAATAAATAAATACGTATTTTCTTCTTCTTCCTTATTTCTTCTTCATTTCTTGAAACTCTTTAAAATTTTAGAGTGAAAGCTCCATGATGGGTCTAAAGACTAGCTTTTTGTAACTACTTGTGGTACTGTTATGATTTTGTGCATGAATGGATACTTCATACTCATTTCAAACAGCAAGATGGGAATCTTTTTAGATAGAAATATTTTACTCTCAGAGTTTTGCCATTTCCTGTTGAGAGGGCAGTCACTGACAGGATTCGCTGTTCAACACATTAACCACAGAGCCACATCGAACTTCTGCGAATAAGTTAAGAGGAGATGGGGAAAAGGGCAGGGGAAAAGAAGGAGATAGAGAGAAAATAATTAAAAGAGGGAAGAGAAAATAGAAGAGAGTAGAGAAAAGAAGGAATTAGGAAAGAATAAAGAGAAATGGTGAAGAAGGCAGCACACTGAAAATAAATGAAATGTATGTTGGTATTTTAATTATTACGTTGCAATTCTTTTCTTAAAAAACTTTTAATAGTTAAGTCCCTGCTGAAGAGGGAAGCGATGTGAGGGAGAAAATAATAAAGAAACTGAAAAAAGAGATACAAAGGAGAGTAAAAAAGGAGGAATAGGAAATGAGAAGAGAGTAGGAAGAAAAGAGAGAGGAAAACAGGCTGAAGATAATAGAGACATGTGAGAGGAAAGGAGAGACAGTATAGAGAACATTAAGATGAAAGAGAGAGGAAAGCAGATTAAAAAGAGAAGGGATGTGTGAGAAAGGAAGAAATGGGATAAGAGATTAGAGAATACATAAGAGAAGAGAGATAAGCTATGGATAAGAGCGAAAATAAAAATGCGGAGAAAGGAAAGGAAGCAGAGAAAAGAAGTACCTCAGATACAAAGAAGAGAAGAGAGAATAGGAGAGAGACAATAGAGAACAGTATGATGAAAGAGAGAGGGCAGCAGATTGAAAAGAGTAGGAATGTGTGAGAAAGGGAGAAAAGGGATAAGAGATTGGAGAATACATGAGAGAAAAGAGAAACAAGTATAGATAAGAGCAAAAGGGAGAAAAGGGATAAGAGATTGGAGAATACATAAGAGAAAAGAGAGGCAAGTATCGATAAGAGCGAAAATAAAAAAGAGCAGAAAGGAAAGGAGTCAGAGGTAAGAAGGACAGCAGATAGAAGGAAGAGAAGAGAGAAGATAAAACAGGAGAAGGAAACAATTAGAGTGAAAAGAGAAAATAGAAAAGTAGAGAGAAAAAATAGGAGAGAGAAAAACAAGAGAGGGGAGAGAGAAAAGGGTAGAGAAGAGACAATACGAAAGCGAGGAGAGTAGGTAGAAGAAATTATTAAGAAAAAGATAGACGAGAGTGGAATTAGGCGAGAAAGGAGTGAGGTTAGAAGTGCCGTAGCAGCCGAACGAAGGTAGAGAAAAGAAGGACAGCTGATAGAAGAGAGGAAAGAGAGAAGATAAAACAGGAGAGAACGTTCAGAGAGAAAGAGAGAGAGAGGAAAGTAGAGAGAAAAAATAGGAGAGAGGAAAGACGAGAGAGGGGAGGAGAAAGAGGAGAGAGGGGAGAGGAGAGAGGAGAGTGAGAAGAGGAGGGAGAGGAAAGGATAGAGAAGAGACCAGACGAAAGCGAAGCGAAGAGAGCAAAGGTGGAAGAGATGATTAAAAAGAAAATATATACGAAAGTGGTAAGAGGCGAAAGAAGGCGGAAGTTAGAAGAGAGCAGTAAGAAAAGGTAGGAAGATCTAGAAGTGAATAGTGGGTAAGGGCAGACAAATTTTATATAGATCAAAGATACGTTGGTTAAAAATAAGAGCCCAAAAATGAAACACCAGAAATATGTCGGTCGTTATCATTTAATAACCCTTAAAGTTCGTGATTGTTGCTCTACTAAGGCTCAAGGATATGTACATACATGTGCGCCTTGCCTGCCTAATTTCGCTCAGTGTACACGCAAATTTGGCAGTGGGCGTTGTGTCGTTAAAATTCTTGCATGCCATATAAAATTCATGGAACAGTGAATTCATGCGCATTGCAAATGAGCGTGTACCCCTTTCAGGCTCGCCGCATATTCAACTACATATCATACACAAACATATATAGTACACCAATGTAGGCTTTTACATATTCACATACATATGTATGTAAGTATTATATGTTGGTATGACTGTGTATATGTATACACAACTACGTGGTTGCAGCACACAGAACGTGGAGGTGAATTAATAAAAAAATACATTAACGACAAAGCAACACATGTAAGGACATAATTTTATAAAAGAAAAATATTTAAAATAGCACAAAATATAATGCTAAAAAAATTAAAAAAAATAAATAAATACAAAAAATTATGTAAAATTCTGAAGGAGCACAACAATGATGAGCACAGAGAATGGTGTGTGAAAAACTGTTAAAATTAATTTAGTAGAAACAATGTTTATAAATTTGTCTATAAATTTGTGCATGTTACGCATGTATGTGTGTGTGTGTATGTATTTACTTTGGCATAATAGCGCAAAACCGCCAAATTATGGCTTCATTTTGTAAGATTTACGACAATCTTACTTCATCCTTGCCGCTCCTTTGCGCACCCAAATAGGCCGGTTCGTGTGATATGTAAATGCGAGTGGGTGTTTGTATGTGTTTCGGTGGTGTACATTATGCGGTAGTAATGCGACAAATTTGCGTAGGAAATTTCCTTTAAAGTTATTCTAATAAATTCAGTTTCAAGAATGTGCAAAGAATTTGCAACTCCTTCTTCGAGGAGCACCCAATATTTCTTATGAGGAGAAGAGGAAAAATATTGCTCAAATGTCGAAGCGAGTGAGCAGACTTTAAACTCTTAAACTGGCAGCGCGTCTAATAATTTTTCAAATCTTGTCTAACCCGCAGCGCAACTTGCAACTACGCCTCACTACATCCGCCGCAAAGTTTGTCTACAATGTCGACTGCAGCGGCAGCAGGAGCGGCAGTGCAACAATGTGGCTGCAACTTCATTGTCTTGCAGCGTGCAGCACTCACGCGCGTCCTGGCCGGCGCTTACATTGGGGATTTTCGTGCAATGTCCCGCAGCTGCAGCGCGCTCGCCACCGCTGCTCCGTCAGTTGTGCAACGCAGCGTCTGACGTTCAATGCTCGAATTGTTTCCGAACCGTTTCCGTGCTGCGTTTGTTGCTTTCTGGCCGATTTTGTAGATTCTCGGCAGGAACGTTGGTCACTGCATTTTCTTGTTGTTGCTGTTGTCGTTTTTGTGCGCTTCATTGTTGCTGCAGTTGGCTTTAGTTGTTGTAATTGTTGTTGCCATCGCTGCCGCTGATGATTATTATGACAATAACTGCTTGAAGCTCCGTTGGCTGTGCATGTCGTGTCGCTGTCAGTGTTGGCCACTGGTGTTGTTGTCGTTGTTGTTGTCGCTGCATTTGCTGTTCAGCGTTGCTGGTCACGTTGTCGTACTTAATTGTCCCGGACAGCCAAAGTTTGCAGTTGCCCGTTCGAGCCAGTTTGAGCGCTGCCAACGCATAGTTACAGCTTACAAGTTGCACTTGCAACCGGCAACTGGCAAGTTGCATCTTTTAGTTTCATCATTTTACAACTTTGAATAGTTTTCGACCGAGCAGCAATTTTTATAATGCCAGAACGTTTTGATTTGGGCAGCGTGCGACGACCAAAAGACTTGTCGGCCAGTGTTGCCGCTGAGCGCTGTGGTGAAAAAACATTTAAGTCGACAAGCAACACAAAGCCTAAAGTTGGTCTCGCTTTAATGCGGTCGTGGCTAGCGCCGGAGAATGAGCAATTGTGCTGCATACTTTTAGGCAGTCGCTGTGAGTTTGCTGTGCTTTAGGTAAGTGGGAATATTTTTGCATTTTCAGTCATGGTGTGAACTTTTTTGACTTAGCAAAACTTAAATGTTCTACAAATCCTTTCAGTCTCTTTTCAAGAGCCATGCAAAATGACTTTAAAATTATTTATTCAAGCAGTTGGATTCAACGCTCGTTATTGATAAAAATTACCAAAAATGCGAGCATGGAAGTATAACAGTGAAATGTTATTAAAACAAATGACAGAAGGCACACACACACACACACCCAACACACTCAGAGATATTAACAACAATTTACCGTGTTGAAGATAAAACAAATAAGCCAGGCAACAGCGGCAGCAGCCAGCACTTGACAACAACAACAACAGTGGCGCCACAGCAGGCCGACAAGTAAGCCGCCCTCTTGAGTCGAGAGAAAACATTTGTGACAATTTCAATAATTTTGAGGCGCTCGAGGAGGCAAAAGTGCGACGCAGGAGAGCAGAAACTAATTGCGCGTGGAGCGAAGCGAGCGAGCGACAACGCATCGCAATCGCATATCTCATTCGAAATCGCATGTGTGTTGTTGTTGTGTGTTCACAAACAAAGAACAAGAACAACAAGCACGTCAACGATAACACAACAGAAAAGCGGTAAAAATTGCAAAAACAACAAACGTAGTATTGCCAACATTTATGCAATTCCCCTGGGAATTTTTTGCAACAACCCAAACAATTGTAAAGAATATATAAAAACAACATCTACAGCAACAACAACAGCAGCAGCAAAATGATAACTTATTGCCAGTCGGCGAGAGCAGCTAGCAAACATTTGCCATATGGCGTGCATCAGCGCAACGTAGCAAAATTTCCAGCGACACCTGAGCCGGTTACACCTGTCGAAAACAATATAACAACAACAGCAAATTGATAACATTGACAACAAAAACAACATCCTGAGTGCGACTTGACATTTAAAAATTCAACCTGTCTCAGTTGGTCGTGATCGACTTAAAATTTAGACTATAGCCACGCTTGTTTTTGGATGGGAACATTGAGTGTTTTCCGTTTGAAACATGAATTCGACATTAGGTTATATTTTAACAAAAGTATTAAGCTGAAAAAATTTAAATTTGTATGACTCTTAAAGGTTTAAGGGCGTGTGTCGCATAGATCACATATCCTATTAATGAGTAGTAATGGTTTTCAATTTCTTGTTTTTTATTTACCATAAATGGTATAGGAAATCTTTTTTAAAATTGCATGAACCACTTCCATTTCTTTATCAAGTTTTAACTGCGTAAACAATGCAATTCATAACAAATTTCATTTCATTATCTCCGCTTCAAACGTTACTTTTCGTTACTATACATTCAAACGTATAGTTAGAGACAGGAAGACCGGGCGGACATTACGAACGGATAGTTGAAAGAACGGATTATATGAACGGTCCATATGAAAAAGACGAACGACCTAATAGCCAAACGAGTAGCTAAATAAATGATGGGAAGGGCAGATGGGCTTACAGTGGACTGTATAGACGAATGAATGGATGAATGGACGAACGGGCGGATGAGAGAACGGACGGATGAACTAGATGAAAGACCAAAGAGATGGACGAACCAACGAAAGTACAAACGGATAGGTAAATAGATGAATGGAAGGACAGATGGGTTCAAAGTAGACTAGTTGGACGAATAAACTGGTGGATTGACGAACGGGCGGATGAACGAACAGATTATGTGATCGAAGTAGATAAAAGCACAAATAAATAGACGAATATGCAAATAGATGAATGGAAGTACAGATTGGGTTTAAAGTGGACTGGGTGAACGAATGAACAGATGGATGGACGATTATGTGATCGAACTAGACGAACGGTAAAATAGGTAAACAAATAGGCAAATAGATGAATGGAAGGATAAATGGGTTAAGAGTGTACTGGATGGATGGATGCATGCATGGACGAACGGGCGGATAAACGAACGGAATATATTGATTGAACTAGATCAAAGACCAAAGAGACAGGCTAACCAACGAACTTACAGACGGATAGGTAAATCCGAAATGGAAGGACAGATGGGTTCGTAGTGGACTAGTTGGATGAACTGGTGAATTGACGAATGGGCGAGATGAACATACGGACTATATGATCGAAGTAGATGCACGATGAAATAGAAAGACGAATGGGGAAATAGATGAATGGAAAGAAAGATGGGTTTACAGTGTACTGGATGGATGCATGGACGAACAGGCGGATGAACAAACGAACTATATGATCGAAGTAGATGCATGATCAAATAGAAAGACGAATGGGGAAATAGATGAATGGAAGAAAGATGGGTTTAAAGTGGATTGGTTGAACGAATGAACATATAAATGGACGAACGAATGGACGTAGGAAGGACTATGCGATCGAATTAGAAGAACGACCAAACGGTTCACAGCAGACTGGATGAACGAATGGACTATATGGTAGAACTAGACGAACCACCAAATAGATGGCGAATCTACCCACATACAGACGGATAGGTAAATAGATGGGTGCATGGCTAGACAGGTTTAAAGCAGACTGGATGGGCGAATGAACAGATAGATCGATGAACGAATGGACTATATGGTCGAACTAGACGGATCAAAAAATAGATAAGAAAATCAACGAACATACAGACGGATAGAACAAATACAAGGGAAATACATGGACAGTTAACTGTAGACCGGATGGACGAATGTATGGATGGATCAATGAAGGGCGAACGGTTAGGTCGAGGGACAGGACAAATGGATGAGTGAAGCAAGCAAAAAAAAGTGGGAGTACAAATTGACAAGTAGACCGACGAACGGAAATAAAGAGCTGAAAGGAGTATGGAAGGCGGATGGACAGAGATATACCGAGACAAACCGAATGGCAGATAAACGAACAGAATGTAGTAACAAACGGTCAGGCAGATGAAAGGACTTGTTAAAGAGATAGATGCAAGGACACCCATGCCAATCGGATCGGATACATGAATAAACAGACATACGGACAGGTTGAGGCTACAAATGAATAGATACAACGAATAGACCTCAGGCAGATAACCGAGTGTCCAATGAGTCAGATCTATTTTCCTAGTTCAAGAATATTTACTTGAAATACATAATCGACTTGTATTTTCATATATTTGATGCTTAAAAATTTTTAGAGAATTGAAGGAACTTTTAGTTTTGTGAGCCAAAGTTTTGCTGCTGAAAGAAATTTTAATAATTTTTTTTTATTTTAAAACGCCATTCGAACTCACATCGCCTAAAGTTGCAGTTCTAATACACCAACCACACAAAATATCCACAGCAAAATTAACCTGCCAGCTCGGTGTAGAACAATCAATAAACACAAAACAATGCAAATTTCTAGTGTGGAAAATTCGAAAAGTTTTGCGCCAAAGTTATTGGCTTCGACTAAGCATTAACATCAAAATTTTTTGCTTGAGTGTGGCGGCGTTGTTGTACAAGTTAGTTATTGTATCAGTTTTGGCGCAGTCTTTATCGTTGGGTTCTTTCTTTTGTTTTGCTTCAAGAAAAGAAATGTTAACGAGCAAGCGGAGAGACAAAACAAAAACAAAACAAAAAGAACGAAAATCGAAAACTTTTCATGAATTTCATGCATTGCAAAAGTTACGAGGCAATTGTCATGTATTGCTCGATAACACACAATAAGGTATATAGATACATATGAACGAGTATATATGTATATATATATTTACATAAGGACGAGTTTATCTGTAGCGTACATGCTGGATGAAAATCTTTCAAAGAAAGAGCGCAGCAAAGTTTTCGCGCTGCCTTCGCTGACGTCTCACTCTGCCGAGTCTCAGCCCCAGTGTAAAGATTTGTGTTGAAAAAACTTTAGGGAGCAGCATTAGCAACTGTTTCAAATTTTCGACACATTTTTTACTATGTTGCGGGGTGACAGACAGACAATCGAATGACTATAGGTGAGTGCTTGAAAAGCGCTTTAATGGAATTTGCAAGGAGGAAAATTTCATAAATAAGTGCAGTAATTGATGAAAAGATCTTACAGACATAATTGTAGGTTTTTTATTAATTTTTATTTTAATTAGTTTACTGATAAACCAACTAGAAAATACTTTAGTGAATTCGTTTTGTCTGTGTTATTTATTAATGTTTAAAACAAAAGTCAACTCTAGAGATTACAGATAGATTTATCTGTTGTTGTTGTTGTTGGATGTTATGATGCGACTTAAAACATGCGATTTGAATCGTCACGAAACAGCAGCAAATCAATCAAGTCTTATTTGTAAGACTACACCACTAAACCTCAGCCTAAAAGTATGCTACAAAAGTTTAATTTGCTACTCGTTACTGCAATTGCGCTGAAAATCCAATTTTTGTTACATACTAATGGGCAGAATGCCAATTGAAAATCACCGATTACGCATTTAAATTGAAATTTCTCGAGAAAAAATTAGAAAGTAATTAAATAAATTGATAGCCAAAGCTAGTCGGGCATAAATTTGCTATTTATGCAAAAGCAACTTTAGGTTTTTATTCCAATGAAAACAATTTGCAATTTGCCATTTTTTGTGATCGTTTTTATGTGACACCTTTGCTGTCAGCAACAACAACATGTGTCTTTGTCATCGATTGCCAATTGACTGCACATTTGAGGACTTAGCTGTCAAATAAATTAAGGCAAATGTTGCAGTGTTGACACAGCGAATCAAATGTCATCAAATGGCGGACAGTGCCACAGGGCAAATTTGGTCGATAGCAATTGCAGCATTTAACGGTAATTGCAACCGCAATTGCAACATTGGCAAAAAAGTTAATGCAGTGGCGTTGTTGTTGTTGTTGTTGCACCGCAGGCGGCGCATTGAGTTGAAGGTTATTTGTCAGCTATTTGCAAAGAAAAAAGGAACTCAATAGCGGAAAATAAATAAATGATGTTTTAAATGAAATCAAGTCGAATGCGAAAAATGTCGAACTTATTTTTCATTTGTCTTTTGACAATTTTTTTTATAATATGGTTGCTGTTTTGCTTTTGCATCTTTTGCTGCTTTTGTTTGCCAGCGACAGCAAAATAAACACTCAAATGACGGTATGGCTATGGCAACAATAATAATAACAAAAACAACAACAATGGTACGCCTAGAAAATAAATACAGCATAAAAATATATGTACGAGTATAAAAAGATGGTGAAGGGGGAGAGTGGGAGGCGCGTTGAGCACTGAAATCACAACAAACACAACAAGTCAACAATAACAAAACGGGGTATATGTGCTGTTGTTGTTGTTGTTGTTCGCTACTGTGCAGTCGAGCTAAAAAAGTACTGAAAATAAAAAAACCAAAAACACTGCGAAAAAATGTGCCGAAAAACTGTTACAGAAACAATGTAATTGTTGTTGTTGTTATGCCAGTTGTTGTTGCTTGTTGTCGTTCCACTTACAAATGAAGAAACACAAACACAAAACTCAACAACTGCACGCAGACACGGCAAATGGACAGTGTGGGGGCGCAGTTGAATGCGGCTCGCGGGGGAGCGGCGGAGGGGGTCGGAGGCGCCATTGAGCAACGTTGGTGCAATAAGAAGAAATGGCATGGCGCGTGCTAAAAAAATAGCAGCGTCGCATGTAAATGTAATTTATCCTAAGGACATGAGCTAAAACAAATACGTTGCATACTTTTTGGGGCGGTGCCACGCGCTGTAACGCGAACCCAACGCAGCGCAGCAACGTGGCGTGTGGATGTGGGACGAAAATGCAGTTTTCCGCTTCGCATTTAGCAGCTTGTTTACTCGCTGCTGCTGCTTCTGTTGCTGCTTGGGGTGAACTGTTGCCTTTGTTGTTGTTCTTGTTGTCGTTGTTGCTGCTATTATTTTTGTAAATATAAATAAATTAAAGTTGATGTTTTTCGTTAGATTTCTTCTTGTTTTTGTAGCTTTTTGGCTTTAAAGCATACACGAGAAGTGATGTTTTTAAAGTTAGATTTATAGCTATTTTGAGAACTGTTAAGATGGAGTAAGGTGGGGTTAAGTGGCTGGTTTGAAGGCAGATAAACTTGACGGAGAGATGCGTAGAATAAAAGGCTTTGAGTTCACAAAAATAAATGAGGAAATGAATGTTCCTTCTGCAAAATCTGTGTCTTTTTCAAGTGAGTTGGTTTTTTCTGAGATTTTAAATGCAATAATTTAGTAAGGTTTTTCTTCAGCATACCTTTGGAACAAGAAACTATTACTGTTTAGAGGAAACGTGGCGTCAAATTTCTTATCTTGAAAAGACTTTAAACCATCTTTATAGGGTTAAAAGTGTTGCTGTACCCCATTGGGATCATTGAACATCCAACTCACAAAATTGGCTTTCAAATAGCTGTTATGAGTTATCAGCATTTTGCTTTTGAGAAGAGCTTAAAGTGTGCTGCGTTTTAATTTGAGTGGAGATTGACGAAAAGCTTTTTGAAACTTGGTCCTGTTTATTTGATTTTTGAGTCGACAACTTTTATTTGGCTGGTGATTATTTTACTTTTATTTTGCTGCAATTAAGACCCAAACACAAAAATGTCTGGTTTCAAATGGAGTTGGGCTCCAAAGTTGTTCGCAAACCCGCTTCCCCCAAAATGGAATCCCGTGTGCGTCACTGTAAGGACATAAACAGCACATAAGGAGTAGCAAATTTTGAGATTATTTTATAGGGAGTTAGGTACAACTGGCTGGTCGGTGCATAGAACTTTGTTGGATCGTTAGCGTTGGAGATCCATTTATTAATTGTAGTAGTGATCTGAACATGAATGTGTGAGTTTTAATACCGTTTGAATCCTAGTAGAGAATCTTCTTCTTCCTCCTCTTTTATGAACGAGCAAATCTCAGGGCATATCCCATTGATAAGCAACATTACCCTTGATTTCAAAGTAATCTAAGGGAAGAGGAGAGAATATAGGACACAGGGTTTTACAGGAATTTTTGTAATGGAAAAGTTTACTGCCGTAAGATCGTAGTGGCAGATTCGACCATACAACCGCGGGACAAAATTAGAAGGAGTGGCGCGTTCTTCATAAAATTTGGTATACTAGTTAATCATGGTCTGCTGAAGTGGAATCTCCATTTTGTTTTTCTTAAACTTTTGTAGTTTGGCAATGGCTGAGACTTAAATTTGCAATTTTCGTAATTTTTGGATAGCTATAGCATCAAGTGTCAGTTACGTCAACATTGGTAATTGCGAAAAATAACAGAAATTGTCTCAGGATCCTTTAGTTTTGCAAAGAAAATTATAATAATAGATGTATGTTTTGAATTTGTGCAGTTTTCTCAATTTTTCATGCTGATTGCATACTTTTAGGGAGGAATAAAATAAATTTTGTCGAAAAATAGGTGTTTAGACCACTTTTCAAATTGAATTCTTTTCTGAGATCGGAAGATATCGGAGGATGTAATTACATGGTCCGACAAAGAAAGAATGCTTCTTAAAATACAAAAATTCAGGAACATACTTTCACATACTTTTTGGATATTTTTCTCTAAGTTTTGCCAATTTTCAGATTTTTAATTTCGAAAAATATTTTAAATTAAAGTGAAGTAAAAGCCTCAGTATTGCAAATTTTGAGAAAACATTAAAAACGAAAATGGCCACATCATTTCTTAATCTATATTGAAAGTTTTAGCAACTTCTTGGTAACGATGTATTTTTCCAATTTTTTTTACTCAATAGACTAAAAAACAGAAAATATGTGTTTAAAATTTTTTGTGAAAAAAGTTTCATCTTTGAGCCGCTTTTGCACACACACTAATTAATATTTTACACCGATTTTTTGGGGTTTTCTTAGTTGGAGTTTACCTTTCAAATGACATCAAAATCGTTAAATTTTGAGACTATACATTTTTTGAGTTTTGTCTATGGAACGAATCACTGTGGAGTGGTCGAAAATACAACTTTTTTTTGCTTCTTCAAATTCCATGTATGAAGGAGCATGAATGCAATAATTATCAGGTGTACAACTTTGTTTCCGCCGTTTTTTTTTCCAAAATTAAAAGCTTTATTGCGAAAAAGTGCTTACAGATGTATTATTCAAAGTATTGTCCGTCGCTAGCGACAACTTTCTCCCATCTTTCCGGCAATTTTCGGATCCCGGCTCGAAAAAAGGAGTCCTCTTTTGACGCTATCCATGAAGCAATCCATTTTTCCAATTCTTCGAAGGATTGAAAATGTTGATCTGCCAGGCCGTGTGCCATCGAACGGAATAGGTGGAAGTCAGAAGGGGCGACATCTGGGGAATACGGCGGGTGGGGCAAGACTTCCCATTTCAGCGTTTCCAGGTACTTTTTGACCACTTTTGCGACGTGAGGCCGAGCATTGTCGTGTTGGAGGATGACTTTGTCATGTCGCTCTTGATATTGTGGCCGCTTTTCTTTTAGCGCGCGACTAAAGCGCATTAGTTGCGTTCGGTAGCGATCTCCTGTGATGGTTTCACCCGGTTTTAAGAGCTCGTAGTAAATCACACCGAGCTGATCCCACCAAATACAAATCATAACCTTGGCGCCGTGAATATTCGGTTTTGCCGTCGAAATCACCATTTTTAAAACGTTGAAACCACTCCCGACACGTTCTTTCACTCAGAGCAGCATCACCGTAAGTTTCTGAGAGCATTCGATGCGCTTCAGCTGCATTTTTTTGCGAATTGTAACAGAAAAGTAAAACTTCCCACAAATGGCGAGAATTGGGCACATAAACGGACATTTTCGAGCGTGAATAATACGAAAACAAGAACAACTGTCACTGAAACGGCGATGACAATTCGTTAGGCACTGTCCACACTCACTTTAAAGGCATTACCATCTATGTATTTCAACCAGCCTCAGCCGGTACAGCCACCTATCGGAAAACGGCGGAAGCAAAGTTGTACACCTGATACTTAAACATAAAACTTTTTACGCATAACGAACATTTGAATATTTCTTCATTTACTTCAGCCAAAATTAAAAAAAAAGTATCTAAATTGAAAGAAAACGTCAAATTAAAAAGTTCTCTCATTTTTTCTGCTTCTTCTTCCTTTACTATGTCAAGATATACCATTAATAAAACGTGTATACTTCTCTTCTTTAAACTTTAATATTCAGTTTATTAATTTCGTATTTTTCCTAAAACTTCAAACTATTCTAAAGACCAACAAAAAAATGTATTCTTGCAACCATAGAGGATGCAGACGTCCACAAAGTAGCATGTTGCCATATGGCAACAAAATAGCGAAGACATACATATGTAAAAATACCAAATTTTTTTAAAAAATTATATTCAAGAAAACAGCAAAACATTTTCATTGTTTTTTTCAATTTTATTATAAATAAATTATTCAATTATTTATATTACATGAGTTACACTACTTTAACGATTTTACAAGAGCAGATGAACTGAATGAGTTGAAGAGTGAGTGAGTGTTCGTTGGCGACTTCTGTTTGTTCCAAGCGGCCGAAAAGCGTAAAAACGTTTTCCATAGTTGGAACCAGAGAAGGCGCAGCCAACGCCCGTTGAAAACGCGTGTCTCTGCTTTATGTATTTATGGCAACTTTAGCAGACGAACACGGCTTCTAAGAGGCGACAATGCGTGACAGATGAGAGATGCTTATGAAATAAATACAATTTGGATGCGAACTTATGCGCCGAAGCGTTAGGGTTTCATACTTTTTTTGCTGGGTTTTTTGATTGCATGCTTCTTGGCTCGTTCGTTGTCGTTGCTGCTGCAAACGTTTCTTTAGTAAAAATAAATTAAATGCGTATCGACAACAACTAAATGTAAGTAGTAGAGTGAAAAGTAACTAGAATCGAACGTGTGGCTGCACGCAGATTCCGTTGTGACTCGTTTGCTGCTCATAGGCGCGGCGACTGACGGTCGGCGCTAATGCTTCGCGTCGTCGTCGTTGTCGTTGTCGTCGTCGCTGTTCGCTGCGTGCTCCTCCAGCTCTTCGGCCACAATGGGCTTCAGTTCCTGCACCACTGCCGCCGCTTCCGGCGCATCCTCGACCGTCGGTTTCAGCTCCACATTGCTGGACGCTGCCAGCGCTGGCTCGTCCTCGTCGTCCGGCGTCGCGTCCTCGCTGATGTCGGTGTCGGCGCGCGCCTGCGCATTGTGGTTGTACAGGTGCTCGAGTGTTTGATGTTGTTGTTGTTGTTGTTGCAGGTGATGTTGTTGTTGCTCGTTGTTGCGCGGCTGCTCGATGGCGGTCAGAATGGACTGCAGCAGCCCCTCGGAGAGTATTTCCTCGTGATTGGATGCCTGTTCGCTGTGGTGTGCGCCGCCAGCATTGCCGGCAATTTGCAGCTGGAACGTGGGCTGTGCGCCGGAGTGCTGGTGTCCGTGCGTCTGGTCGTCGGTCAGCTGAATCGATTGCGACTTTTGCGCCGAAATCACGTCGAGCCCATCGAGGCCGGGCAGATTTTGCGGATCGGTGCCGTCGGGCAGTGCAGCCACGGCGGACTTTTGCGACGCGTAGCCATCGTGATCGCCGTCGATGCCGTTGCCCGAGGCCGGCGGCCCGTAGCTGTCCATGGGGCCGGCCACGAACTGCGTGTGCTGTTCGGCCACCGGAATGCTCTGCGCGATCGCGTTGTACGAGCTCAGCGACGCGCTGGCGTCGTTCGAGTAGTGCTGCTGCTGTTGTTGTTGTTGTTGGTGCTGCTGCTGGAACTGGTAGCCGGCGCCGACCAGATTGGGGCCCTGGCCGCAGTCGTGCACGCGGTTGAAGCGCGCCTCCTGCTGCAGTGGCAGTGCCTGCGCGTGCACGAACTGTTGACTGTACTGGGAGGAGCTGTAGGCGTGCTCGAAGGCGCCGCCCTGCTGGAAGCCACCCGGCCCGGTGGGCGGTGGCGGCAGATACTGCTCGTTGGGCGGGCCGATGGGGCGTCCCTGCGGTGGCGGCGGCGGCGGCGGCGGCAGGTACTGCTGCTGCGGCAGCGCCTGCGGCGGGGGGCCGTACTGATTCAGCGCACCGCCGTGCTGCTCCTGCAATGGTGGTAAACGTTGAAATGTAGGTGACTGATGGTGAAATTGCTGTGGTGCTTGTTGTGATTGAGGCGGCGGAGCGTATTGCGGGCGATGATGAAATTGTTGTTGTTGTTGTTGATTTACCTGTACGAAAACCTGGCCGTGCTGCTGCTGCTGCTGCTGGGGCAGTTGCTGTTCGATAATTACTGGCGGTGGTGGCGGTGGGGCGCCGTACTCGGGTGCCACATTGGGTCCGGGTCCGCTGTCGGCGATTTCGTTGGCAGCGGGCGGAATGTAGGTGGGTGGCTGCACGGGCGGCTTGACGCCGAATTGGTCCAAGTGCTGCACGGTGGCGCCTATCGACTCGAGAAGGCCTTGCGGCACGGGCGGCCGGAAGGCGACCGGCTTGCTGGGCGGCACACCGCCGTGTGGTGGGAAATTCAGTGTGTTGCCCGACTGTGTGCCGTATTGAATGCCGAGGCCGGCCGCAGCGGCCGACGCGGAGTGCTGTTCGTGTATGAAAGCGCCGCCAGATGGCGGTGGTCCATAGTTGGCGCCGGGTGGCGTCAGACCGAAACCGCCCTGTCCGCCGTTAATGGTGTTGTACTTCTGCGCATGAACGGAGCCCGGTGCGAACGAGTCCGGTGGCGGTCTGCTGTACGAGTCGCTGCCGCCTCCGTTGACCGAAATCTGTGTACAAAATTTAATTTAATTAATTGAAGCTCGAATCGAAATTTATTTTGCATACCTGCAACGCTTCCGAATCGATTGAGTTGATGTTGTGATGTTGGAAATCGCCCGAAGGTCCCGTTGGTGGTAGTGGACCATGCTTGGGTCCGTCGAAGCCGCCCGATTGCAAAGCGACCGCAACCAGCTGCGCGTCGGTGAGGCCGCCAATAAGGCCGCCATCGCCGCCGCCGCCACTCGAAATGCCAATACCGGTGCCGCCGCCCACGCCACCACTGCCGCCACTGTACTGCGTGCCGAAGCTGCCCTGCGAGACGTGACTGTAGCCGGACTGTGTGTCGATGTTGTTGTTCTCGATGTAGGCGCCAATCGGCGGCGGAATGGGCTTCCAGCCGTCGCACGCCGTGTGGAAGGGCGCCTGCGAGCCGCTGACGCTGTGCGTATGACCGGAGGCATCGATCTGAATTTGTACCTGCTTGATGGGGCCGCCGGGACCGCTGGGACCACTTGGGCCGCCATGACCGCCGTGACCGCCGCCGTGTCCTCCATGGCCGCCGCCGTGGCCGCCACTGGTCAGAATAATTGTGGTTTCGGGCAACTGGTTGAAGTTGGGCGGAGGCGCTGGACCGGGCAGATTCAGTGGCAGCGGCGGTGGCCCATAGCCGGGCTTGGGCGGACCGTAAATCTGTTTGGGCGGCAAATTCAGCGGTCCGGACGGTGGTGGCCCGTAAGAGGTGGCTGGGCGACGATCTGGGTTGAAGATGGGCGCCGGATGTGGTGCGGGCAACGATTGTGGTGGCGGCGGACCGTAGCTGGGGCGTGGTGGCGGCGGTGGACCGTACTGTGGTGCGGGCCGTGGTGGCGGTCCGTACTGGGGTGCAGGGCGTGGCGGCGGGCCGTACTGTGCCTGCGGTTTGGGCAGTGGTGGCGGTCCGTAGGAGCCGGCTGGCTTGTGCTGTATGTGTGGTGGACCGTAGAAGGGCTTCGGCACGCCGAAGTGCGACTTGATTTGCTCGTGCAAACCGTTGCCGAAGCTGCCGCCACCAATACCGCCGCCTCCGCCTCCGCCACTACCGCCTCCGCCACCGAGGAAGTTTAGTTTGGGTGGGCCGTACTTCAGCGCAGGCGGGCCGTACTCGCGGAACGGGATCTGCTGCGGCACGCCGTACTCGCGATGCGGTAGGCGTGGCGGCGGGCCGTACTGGGGCGCGGGTCGCGGCGGTGGGCCATACGTGTCGAAGCCTTCGCGCCGTTTGTGGACAACAACGGCATCAGTGAGGCAGGCGGAGAGCGCTACGGCCAGCAGCGAGAGTCGCAAAATCATCTGGAAGGCAGAGAGAAGGGGGGGGGGGGAGAATAATTAGAAAATGACTAGAAGTGACTTTAAGGAAGTGTTGCGATTGCGTTGATAGAGAAAGAAAAAGTTGACATTTAAATGTAAAAGTTTACGCGGCAGCCTCGAAGCGGAAAAGGGAAATGTTATTTCCTGACCTTTTTTGCTTCGCGTAATTTCCGCTGCACGTGTGAACTTTGGTGGCGGTCGAGTGAAGATGGCACAACTGGGGCGCTGTGAGGCGAGAATGCCTGACTATCATTTTTCATGCAGCCGCCTGGTTTTTCCTTTTGCAGGAAGAGAAGAAAGAAGAGGGACATGTTGGTGTCGTTGTGGAGGCGGTGTTGCATTTTGGAATCCTTTTGGCAACAGCTCGCACGCGACAGGAGCACGTGCGGCAACGGTGTTAAAGCGCGAAAGTCGCTTCGCATTCAGCGGACGCGCAGCAAATGTTGTCGCTGCTGCGGGCGTACAAAAATGGGGGGTTTTAGAGGAGTTTCGTTGCGAAGTTTAGTTGTAAGAGTCGAGGTAGTAAAGTGTTTTAAAATATGTATGCACTATGTAATATTAAGTTTTTCTAAAATTATAAATGAATTTTATTTTAAAGATTTGTATTACAGTCAATTTTTCCTATATAGAATCTGCACGGGACCAGAAAATAATTTCTTTACATGGAAAATTCGTTATACGGAAATATATACTTACTTTTTTGTTTTTATACAAATAATTTGTCGATTTAAGTTTGGCTTACACTGATCCACTAATCGGCCTCAATAAAAACTTCTTACACATTTATACTCTTCCCTTCCCTGATTGAGACTGTTGGTTAGCTCTAGAAAACCATAAGAAGGGCTTCACAATGGGCCATTTTGGCCTCCGAGTGGAAGTGCGGTCCTGCCGCACACACCCTTCCCTACCTAACCTAACCTAACCTACACTCTTCCTCATACGCAGAAAAACTATAAATACATCGGCTGATAAAGAAATTCGTCTCAGAGGTGTTAACACCTCATCAGTATCGGTCAAATCGTTTTCCTGAGCCACCTCCTAGTTTGAATTACACTATTCGGATTTTCTTCCTCAGCAAAATCTTCCAACACATTTAGACAAACAAACACAACAGTCAGTACATTGTTCCTCATCTTTAGGACTAGGAATACATCAGCTGATAGAGAAACTCGTCCCAGTGTAGTTAACACCTCATCACTGTCGGCCAACTCATTTTCATGAGCCAACTCTTAGTTTGAATTACACTATTCCCATTTTTTTCTTAGCAAAATCTTCTAAAACATTTAGTCGGTGTATTGTTCCTCGTCTCCAAAAATGTTCTGAACACCTCAACTGATGAAAAAATTCGTCTCAGTGTAGTTGAAACCTGGTCAGTACCGAACAATCCTTCTTCATCAGATTTAGATTTTAGATTCAGATTTTCATTCTTTCAGAATTTGTCTGCAGTTATTTACAAATTTCGGTGATTTCCTGAATATGATATTCAATCTTCTCGGTACGAAATTTCATTGAAATGCATTATAAAAAATGAGCAAAAATTGCAAATGTAAATCCGTTTTCATCAACCAACTCGTTGCTGCAAAATTTAATTAATAATAATTTCTCTGCAGTTATTTGCCATTTTTGGTGATTTCCTGAATATGATTTCTATTTTTCTATTTCTATTTCTTTCTTCTCGGTACGAAGATCCATTGAAATGAAAAAATAGCAAAAATTGTGAATTATGAAAAAATTGTATCCAAAATGTAAATGTTTGAGAAAACAATCACTACATGGAAATTCATTATAAGGAGATCAAAACGTACTAAAAGTAGAATGGAAGAATTGCGATGTTAACTCTTTCGACATTTGAAGTCGCCACGCCTCTCTGTTAGAGTTCTAGAGCTAGTTTACTTTTGAACAATTTTAGCTTAAAACGCGTTAAATAAATTTTTTATCAATATTTTTTAGTTACAGAAATGTTATTTAAAATTTATGGAAAAATACAAAATTATTACTTTTTGATTTTATTTAACCATTATTAAAGAAAAAGGGTTTTGATTAAACGCGCCCAATTCGTAGACTTCAATTAGAACACAAACTTTCCCTGATATGGCTGCAAATTATTGGAAATTATTTTGGGGATAACAGTAAAATTTTTGTAATTTGCTTTGAATTCACTTCTAAAAATATTAATTTGTTGGTTACTGTTAAAATTAAACCCATAAATCTATCGTAGCTTTTGCTATAAGATGACAAATAGTTGAAGTTGCTCTCAGGCAACTTTGGGGTCGAAATGAAATGAATTTTTAATAGGGACCACTGTAATGAGTTCCAATCTTTTAGACTTTGGTCACGTTCATTTCAATTCTGTATTTTTGTAGTCTTTCCTATGTTAAAACCTCAAGTCTTGGCTTGTTTTCCTTTTTGCAATTTTTCAAAAACCGCTAATCAAAGTTGTAAATGTTTTTTTCCCAGAAACACCAAAAGTTCCTTTCAAAGAAAATTATGCTCTACAGCACTGCTTCGTGTGTGTCTGTGACGCAACATTTTTGCGCGCTTATCTTGCAGTGGTTGGCGGCGCCAGTGACGCTGCTGTGGCAACCCCACACGCTGCCTGTGGCAACTCCATTTGTATGCAAAGTGCACACTGCGCTGTTCATAAGCGCCGCATTAGGTGTTTATGAGTCGCTGGTCGCGTTACTGTCTGATAACTACACCTACACACACACACACACACACACACACATATGAGACATTACGAAAGGCCGGTGCCTCGTCTCAGTCGCATTCTAATGTGGCAACATTTTTGCGCGCTGTGGCAGCGGCGTCTGCCATGCGATAATTTTGCCTTTCTTTCTTATCGACGGCAATAATCGGCGCTTGCGACACAAACAAACGCGTACGTAAGTTTGCGTGTTGTTGGCCTGTACGCGCTTAGCACGTTGCCACCCTTTGCTGTGCACGCGAACAGGTGCAAGCGTGAGAAGTTGTTGGGTGCGCGGTAAATGATTTTTATGTGTTGTAGGGTTTTCAGAAATTGCTTCGTTAGCACTGATCCATGTAGGGGCGCCTCATAAATTTGCCCCAAAACCCAAGTGGCAGCTCAATTACAGCTACGTAGTGCGCCCTGTTAACGGAACTTGTAGTTGTCCATTTACTCAGAAGCGCCGGTTATGGCGGCCATTTATTAAAACCCATAATTTGTCATTTTTTCTGCAATAATTTTCACAGCGCACATTATTAATGCGGCGCATTGCGTATTTATTGTTGTTGTACATAAGTAATCCTTCATGGTTTTATTGTGCTGCAGTGCTGCTGTTGGCAACCATTTGCCGTGTATGGCCATATGGCAGTTAGCAGTTCGACTGTTGTCGGCCAGCCAAATGAATTGGCAACAGTTGTTGATTGTTGTGTGTGTGTGTGTAAAGTAAATGCGCACAATGTGATTTATATGCAGTTTGTTGTTTTTACAAAACTGCTAAAAATAACAAGTTTTCTATTTAGGCGCAAAGCTCATAAGAAATTTGAGATATTATTTTCTGCTTTGCCTTCGGCATTGTTTGTTAAGAATAGAATTGTATAAAAATTGCCAACATCAACGTGGGAAAAATTTCATTTTTTTTTTCAATGGAAGACAGTTGTCAAGTAATGGACAACAGTTGGCTGCCGCGTGTACAAATGTGCAAAGCATGAGACAAAAACTTTAGTAGAGAAAATCTAATAAATTAAATAGAAACTTGCATCAAGCATGAGTCGAACCAAAAAGTTGCATGCTGAAAAACTTGAAGGGTGTTTAAAACTTGTAAACTGGTAGCAACTTTTTCGTTATCTTTGGGTGTGATTGCAAAATTTTGTACTATGCTTGAAAATAGTGAAATTTTTTACACTGATAAATTAAATTAAAATGGAACGATTTAAAATTGATTTCTTTCTTAACTTAAAAGTTGCAGCTAGTTATAATTAAACATTATTTTTATGATATATTATATTTTGTTTTTAATTCTTGGGTCATCCCATAAGAAAAGCTGTTGTTTTTTTTATTTGTTAAAATTGTTAATGTATTATTTTATTTTCATTCTGTGCTCATCACATGGTGTTTCTTGTACAATGCTGCCTGCAGAAGTTATGGACATGAAGAAGAAGAACGATAAAACACTTTCTGTGTCATTGTTGGCTCTGCAGAAATGCCCATTTCGTATCCTGGGATCAAGATTCCTGACGGACCGGAGAAAGTCAAAATCTCGGATCTGCTCTCCTTTTTTAAGCAGGGACTTAACTATTATAAGAAAATATAATAATAATTTTTAAGAAAATAATTGCAATGTTACTATTGCAATGCAACATAAATTTTTTTTTGGTTATAATTATTATTTGCGACAATTAAATTTTACGCTGCGTAATAACTGTTATGAGAAACAAATTTTTTTTTCGTTCTCGATAATTATTATTTTGGGATTTTTCTACGTTGCTTCATAACTTTTATGAAAGAATTTTTTTTACGTTGCCTTATCACATTTTGAGTATGAAATGATTTTTAATTGTTTAGTTCTTGGTGGAAATTGGTTTTCTGCAGTTAATTTGCGTTTGTCAATTTTAAACAATTAAAACAAATTCATAACTATTCAATTAAAAAAAATGTTTTTTCAAAATAATAATTATCGGCAACGTAAATTTAAAAATCATAAATAAAAGTTATGAAGCATTGTAGAAAACAAATTTCTCAAAATAATAGTTGTCGGTAATGTAGATAAAGAAATCATAAATAAAAGTTACAAAGCAACGTAAAAAAAAATCCCAAAATAATAATTATCGACAACGAAAAATATACTTCTTTCTTTTAATAGTTATTATGCAACTCAAAAATATTTTTTACATGATAATAATTACAGGTTACGTAAACAATTTCTTATTGGAAATAATTATTGTAAAGCAATAATTATAGAAACTTTTGAAATAAGCGCAATTTTTTTCCAAAGATATGGATAATAATTATTTTAGGTCTCTGTTTTTAAGAGGTCGAACTGGTTTGAAGATATGAAGACCGCTGGTTAGCTCCAGAGCAAAACAAAGTATTAACAAATCACATGCTGACCTCCGAGTGGAAGTGCGTAACCTAACCATTTTATTTTTATCAAATTTCGTATTTGTGTTATTAGCAATAAAACAGCCAAGTATTATTATTCATTGGACTTCAATAAAAGCTCCTTCAGAGGTCAAATGTACATTTAATTTCTAGAGACATTCAAGTTAAATAAATGAATTAGAATTGAATTGAAGTTGAATTAGATGTCCAATTGAAATATAGAACATGTTTTGCTTTTGGAGTTTATTATTTATTTATTATTATTCTTAATTATAAAATATAAAATTCTATAACTAAGAGGTTTTTTTTTGTTTTAAGAGTTTCATGAGAAAATTCTGTCACTGAGGCGGTAAAAACTATGCCAATTTATAGCGAAGAGATCAACAAGTGTGAGTCAGGATCAAAAATGGTTTGAATGTTATCGATTTGGGAGATGAATGTTGGTTTCATGTTGAGGATGAACTTATAAACTGAACTGATCCGAATAGAGCAAATTTGAACAGTAACAATTAAAGCATTAAGTCAACAACTCCAATTGACCCATTCAAATGTTCATTGACACTTAAACGCTTTTGGAAAAGTCTCAAAACTGATTCATTGAGCTTTGCATGAGTTGATAGAAAAAAAAATTGAAACAACGTGTTTGCAAAGCCGTTCTTTTCTCTGTGTAGACTGCGGTAGTCTGTGTAGACTGCAGAAAGAACATTTTCTCAGTTCGAATATAAACTTCAACAATTTTTGCAGCTGAACTAATGGACTGATTAAGATGAATTATATCCTTCCGTCAGGATAATTAAAACAAACTTATTTGATTTGAGTTGGAGATATAATTATCTTTCTTTTGATACCAATCTTGTTAGACTAGAATGAGTTCGACTATATAAATTAATTTTTTTAATTAGGGTGTAGCTTGTAACTTCAAGACCCTGTAAAACCCAAACTAGAGGTGACCCGAAAAAAATAATTATCAGGTGTACAACTTTGCTTCCGCCGTTTTCCGATAGGTGGCTGTACCGGCTGAGGCTGGTTGAAATACATAGATGGTAATGCCTTTAAAGTGAGTGTGGACAGTGCCTAACGAATTGTCATCGCCGTTTCAGTGACAGTTGTTCTTGTTTTCGTATTATTCACGCTCGAAAATGTCCGTTTATGTGCCCAATTCTCGCCATTTGCGGGAAGTTTTACTTTTCTGTTACAATTCGCAAAAAAATGCAGCTGAAGCGCATCGAATGCTCTCAGAAACTTACGGTGATGCTGCTCTGAGTGAAAGAACGTGTCGGGAGTGGTTTCAACGTTTTAAAAATGGTGATTTCGATGTCGAAGACAAACATGGTTATGATTTGTATTTGGTGGGATCAGCTCGGTGTGATTTACTACGAGCTCTTAAAACCGGGTGAAACCATCACAGGAGATCGCTACCGAACGCAACTGATGCGCCTTAGTCGCGCGCTAAAAGAAAAGCGGCCACAATATCAAGAGCGACATGACAAAGTCATCCTCCAACACGACAATGCTCGGCCTCACGTCGCAAAAGTGGTCAAAAAGTACCTGGAAACGCTGAAATGGGAAGTCTTGCCCCACCCGCCGTATTCCCCAGATGTCGCCCCTTCTGACTTCCACCTATTCCGTTCGATGGCACACGGCCTGGCAGATCAACATTTTCAATCCTTCGAAGAATTGGAAAAATGGATTGCTTCATGGATAGCGTCAAAAGAGGACTCCTTTTTTCGAGCCGGGATCCGAAAATTGCCGGAAAGATGGGAGAAAGTTGTCGCTAGCGACGGACAATACTTTGAATAATACATCTGTAAGCACTTTTTCGCAATAAAGCTTTTAATTTTGGAAAAAAACGGCGGAAGCAAAGTTGTACACCTGATACATATTCATGATCAGCGATTTCGGAAATATAAGGAACAGTTGAGAAACTCCGCGGGTTTTTTTTACTGTTGTATTGTGCTATTAGAGATAATGAAAAGTGGATTCTATGTGAAAACATTTGACTTCAAATACATTGGTAAGTCAGAGAACCGATTCCATATGCAATTTTGGAAGCAACTTTTCATATAAAAAAGTGTCAATGTGACGCGTTTGGTGACATGTAGATTAGATCTAGAAAAGCATCACTTCAAGTTGTTAGTTCTATTGGAATCTCCTAATAACTCATTCAACATGCAGCGGTTTTGCCATGTTTCCCGTATGGAAGCTGAAGCTGCCGCGAAAAAGGTGTTCGACGCGTTAGTTGAAGGTCAATGGCGAAGAGGGAGACCTGTAGAAGACCCAAGTTGAGGTCACCCTATCATCTGTTCGTGTGAGAAGACGCGCATAGACGCCTGGAGAGAACTTTTGCGACAGGCCGTAACCCGGTAATGGGTTGTTATGACTAAATAGTTAAGAAAGTAATTAAGAACTTCTTAATGGTGTACGGTTGCTCCCAAAAGAGGCATGTGACAACCATTTGGCCAAGTTTTTCATTGAGAGCACCGAAAAGTTTTTATATGCTTATTATAGAATTTTGGTTTTGTTATGTTATGGTTTTGGTGTGATATGTTTTTCCCTACAACTTAATATTGATTACCTTTGCAGCTGTGTGTGTTGTGTTGTATGCGCTAATGAAATTCCGCTACCGAACCTAACCTTTCACTATTCGATATTTTTTGTGCAAATTTCTAATATTGACACACATTCGAGGGACCCGCACCTGCGGCATGCTACTGTTTTCCTACGCTTTCAATTGCTGCTTCCAGCGACCGCATGTTGCCAATGCGGGCTGGATGATTAATTACCACAAAAAAAGCGTATTTCTTTCGACGTATGTTTTTGTTGCAGCGAATTGGTTAATTTATTCGCCAGCAGCGTTTTTGCTGTTTGCTTGTTTTCAATTCATTTTGGAATTTTTCTTTTGACTTTCACCCGGCGTTGGCGGTGGCGAATGCTTCCACTGTGTGCCGAGCAACAAGCACGCAAATTTGCCATATTGCAACCGAATTTTAATGTCATTTAATTAAATGCAGAACACACACACATAGACACATAGAGACTGGGACATAAAAAGAAATGAACTAAGCTGCAAACAGTCATTAAAACGGGCGTAGAGCGGCCAACCACATTGACAGCAATGCGGGTCGCTGACACGACAGCGACGGCTGTCAGTGCGGCTGTCACGCTGCGACAACGGCTGTCAATACTGAACAGTGCTGAGCTGAGCGTGTGCGTGCGCCGATGGAGGTGTCTTTGCTGTTGATTGCTGGCTGATTGTTTGAGGGTTTTCGTGCGGCAACGCAGCTCGAGACGAGCCCAAACGTTAATTTGCGTACGGAAATTGCAAGTTGATGGCTAAATTGAAGCTTCATTTTGCGTGGGAATGTTGCAGTGTTGCATTGGTTTACATGCGTGCAGCACTTTTTTTGCTCCCTGCCAATGTAAAAAGTGCAAGAAAGAAGAAAAGCGCAAAAAAATACAAAATAAACAACAACATGTATGGAAATGTGTGTCGCTTGTTTGTTGCTCTACAAAGTTGCCGCTGCCGCCTTCGATATTGCGCTGACAATTTTATTTGTAATTTATTTTTGTTGTTGTTGTTGTTTGTCCAGTTGAAATGCTGACTTTATTAGCCCATAATGTCGTTTTTCTTTTGCCATTTCCACTGTGGTTGTTGTTGTTAGTGTTATTGTTTCAGTTACAGCCATTGTTGGCGTTTGTTTTTGTTGGCATTTTATCAAACAATGCCGGCTTTTCACGGGTTTGCCCCTTTCTTCTTCTTCTTCGGGTTCTTTTTTCATCATTTTTTTGTATGCGCCGCTGGTTGTTTGCTCTTTTTTACTCGGTTGTTGATCTTAATTTTTGTTGTTGTTGTATTTGTATAATGTTGTTTCGTTTTATGTTTATAGTATGGGTTGATATTATTTAAAAAACACTTTTTTTTTAATTTTGATCGCCATGTTGCCCTCTCCCCACCTTTCCCCCTGCCACCCACCTACAACAACAACCATCTCGCTCGCTTTCGTATCATTGCGGGCCGCCACACGCGTTCCCGCTCACCTTGTTCTGCGTTATTTGTTTGCCTTTCTTGTACTTTTGATCATTATTTTGCATTTTAATTGTCTTTGGCATCTTTCGCTGCTGCCGTCGCTGCCGCCTTGTGGGCACATCCCGTTATAATGTACGCTCTGCCGTTCGCTGGTAATTCACGTTTTGACAATTTTATTGTCTGCCGCTGCCGGTTGTCGCCGTCAGTCGAGGCCGTTGGAGATGGTGGCTGCTGCTGCTGGTGTGTAATGAATTGTGTTGTTGTTGTTGTTGCTTTTATTTCGACTGCATTGTGGGTGCCTCATTTATGAGCAATTTTTCATGTTTTTCATTTTGTTATTATTGCTGTTGTTGTTGTTGGATGATTGTTGCTTTGGGCTTATTCGCACTTTTGGCATTTTGCACTTTGCGGTCGGAGAAAGTTGCCGCCGTAACAAAGTTTCGATTATGCCGGCCGTTCGGTGTACTCGGGCGCTGATGCGGCTTCAATTGTTGCTGTTGTCACTTTTAATGAATTTACTTCGTACTGCACTGTTACCTTTTTGTTTTTCACCTTTGGCAGCAAATGTATTCAATTACAAATATGCGCCAAGTGCTGGTTTCAAGTGCTTCACTTTGCTGGTCGCCCTTTTGACGCGTCCACTCAGTGTTGCCAGATGGATTTCAAGCAATACCCCTAAAATGAAGTCCATTTCCTCCTAAAAATTAAAATTTCCCCCCAAATTTATAATGCACACATAAAATGAATATTTCATGAAAATTGCTCATTCTATTTGGCACATGAAATTTAAAAAAAAAACACACACACACATTTTGAACTAGCGAGTAAATCGACTTTGGCAGCACTTACGTCTGTCATTCTTTGACAGATAATTAGTTTATTGTTTGCGGTTAACGAATATGGAACGCTTTTCGCTCGAAGAACGCTGGGAAGTGTTGAAAGGTGTCGATGTAACAAAAATGCAACCTGGTTGGCCACAGCAAAATATTTCCCCCTAAAATATTTATCGTAAAATTTCCCCCCAATCCAAACAAATAAACCCCAAATCACTACAGAACCGACGGCTCCAAACCCTTGAGGCAAGGTTCTTCGATGAACTTGTGGAGATAGCGGATGCACAGATCACTGATCTACACAACTTCCTCGCGAAGACCAAATGGTTCCCAAAAGATTCTGTCTGGATCTACAGGGTACCGAACAGATAGGGAAAGGCACCGGTGTATTAAAAATGAAGGGAATCACAATGGGCCCAACAGGGCCTCCGAGTGGAAGTGCAAAATGCACACTCCCCTTCTTTAACCTAACCTAACCTAGGGGGGAAAACCCCTAATCTGGCAGCACTGCGTCCACTGTTTTTTTCTACTGACTGTGTGGCATGTTTTTTATGTGTTAAGCGCTGCTTAACTAACTACGGTTTTGTGTAGCGGGCGAAATGTGCTCCAGATTTGGTGTCGAAGCACATTTGACAACCCAAATCTGAGGCACTCACAAAGTTGTGATGTTCATAAGTGTGATGTGATGAATCTTTGTGATTATGGCATTGCGTCATCTATAACTAGGATTGTCATAGTTGATAGAATGAGGCATTATGCAACACTGAACATGTGACAGTGAAAGTAGGACATTACAGGTTAAAAATTGAATAAGGAACTCATGTCGTGGAAAGATAAAAACTTAGTCGAAAAAGAATAATAAGAAGAATAGGAATAAGAACAGGAAAAGAACAAGACGGAGTTGAAGATGAGGAAGAAACAGAAAAGGAACGAGAAGAACAGGAAGAATAAGAAACAGCAGAGTACGAGAGTATACTAGACTAGAAGAGTAAGAAGAAAATAAATATGAAAATAACAAGGAAAAAGAAGAATCAGATATTAATCAAGAACCAGAACGTCAAAACAAATCAAGTGGAAGACATGTCTGATTGGACGCGAAAGAGCTGAAACTACGTGATGATTTATAAGATGTCAAAAGAAGAGGAAAGGAAAAAAGCAGAAAGGAAGAAAATGACGGAGAATGAGAAGATAGAGAATAAGAAATGAAGTAATATAAAGAAACAGGCGAATGAAATCCACAATAAAAAGAAAAAAGAAAAGAAGAATACACGAAAGAAGAAGAAAACGAAGGACACGGAGAAGAAATAGGATACGATTGATGACAGGTAGATGAGGAAAAAGTGAAAGAAAAAGAGACAATAACAAAGAGGAGAGGAAGAAGTAGATAAAGAAGAGTATAAATTATCAAGAGCAGAAGAAGAAGCAGGAGGAGAAAAACAAAAATAAACACGAGAAAAGAGAAGAAAGAAAATGGAGAAGAAGAATTATGATGACAACAAGCGGAAGAAGACAAATGAAAAGAAGATATAACAAGAGAAGAAGAAAAGAAAGAAGAAGAATAATGATGACAACAAGGGGAAGAAGAAAAATTAAAAGAAGATACTAACAAGGAAGAGAAGAAACATAAAAGGAAGAATACAAATTATAAAGTGTTGAAGGAGAAAAAGAAGAAAACACAGAATACGCAGTAGAAGAATCAGAAATAGAAGAAAACAAACAAGATTAAGATAAAATTAAAAGAAACAGGAGCAAATGAAAAAGTGAAGACGAAGAACAAGGAGAATAAAGATGGTAAGGATAATAGGAAAAAATAAAAGAAGCAGAAGAGAAGAGAAGGAAGAGAAAACGGAGAAAAAGAAGATGAAAAATCATGAGGAGGAAAAAAGAAAGAATATGTAGATAGAGAATAAGTAAAAAAAGAAAAATAAGAAAAAATTAGAAGGGGAAGAAATATACCAAAAAGAAACAGGAGTAGGAGAACAACAAGAAGACAGAGAACAAGAAAAATTATGAAAACAAGGAGAAGAATAAAGATTAGCAGAAGAATGATAAGAAAAAAAGAAGAAAAAGAAGAAGAGGTAGAAAAGGAAAAAAGGGTAATGAGGAGGAGAAGAAGAAGAAGATAGCGAAGTAGAAGACGAAGTACAAGAACAGGAAGAGAGGGAAAAACGAAGAAGGAAAAGAAGAAGGAAAAGAAGAAGGGGAGGAAGAAAAGAAGATTGAGAAGAAAAGAGTGAAGAACGAAGAAGAAAATGAAGAAAAAGAAGAAGAGGTAGAAAAGAAAAAAGGTAATGAGGAGGAGAAGAAGAAGAAGATAGCGAAGTAGAAGACGAGGTACAAGAACAGGAAGAGAAGGAAAAACGAAGAAGAAAAAGAAGAAGGCTAGGAAGAAAAGAAGATTGAGAAGAAAAGAGTGAAGAACGAAGAAGAAAAAGAAAATGGAGAAAAAATAAGAAGAAGAGCAAGAAAAAGAAGAAGAAGACAAAAAGAAGAAAAGAGTGAAGAACGAAGAAGAAGAAAAAAGAAGAAGAAATGAAGAAGAAGAGGAAGAAGCACGATGAAGAAGAAGATTAAGCAGAAAAAAAAGAATGAGAAGAAAAGAGAGCGAAGAACGAGGAAGAAGAAAATTAAAATGGTAGTGATGATGAAAAAAAAGCAATCAGAGAAAGATCCATGAACAATAGTATTAAAAAAAATAGTATAGTAATAGTAAAAATAGTGTTTTTGGCCATATTTTGTTTACAAATCTTGGCTATTTTGACTACAAAATAATTGAAAATTATTATGAAAAAATTACTTTGAATTTGCGGCACCTACACTTTGGCTCTAAACTTGTTATGATTACTGGGTACTTGAACTCTTGTATGAGAATAAAAATTAAATTTGTAATTTTCAGCACAGACCACTTTGTAATATGACTAAACGGGGGGTTTATAATCTCATTGAAAATGCAATCAAATACAATTTAATTGAAATGCACAGCTGGCTGGGTGGTTGAAGCAGTGCGCCAGCGCAAAAATTTACAAATAAATTAACAAAAAATGGAGTAATTAAACAGAGACCTGCTGCCGCTGGCACTTCCACTTCCACTTCAACGCAACAGTTGCAAAATTTTTTAGTGCTGTGCGACTTTCAAGTGTGCAGCGACGAGGCCGCATCACGTACGCTGAGTGTGCACATGCGCAGCCAGCTGGCGCGTCGAATTGCTGCGCATTGGCTTAGGAAATCTGCGCTGTCGAGACTGGATTCGAAATAAATCTCGTTCGGCGGCGTGTCTGGGCGCTGTCGCATGTTGTCTGTCTTTCTGGCTGCCGTTTATGATTGCTTGTTGAATTCGTTGTTGAATGTGGCAGCAACAACTCGGAGCAGATTTACAGCGCTGGCCGCCAATAAATCTTGCAACTACTTGCGAAAATTGGGTCATAAATGCGACCGAATTGAAATGCTGGCACTGGCGGGTGCGCCCACAAGTGTCTGCACACAAATGAACACAGCCGAATTTTTCGACACTGGGCGCGCACTCAAAGCGAACAGCTTCATCAGTGCACATCTGTCAATCGGTCAATCAATCAATCCAGCCAGCCAGTATCTATGCTGGGTAGACAGTGGAGCTGTCCGTCCGCTTGGCTGTCATCAGTTTATCAACGGAGCTAACAAATGCAAAAACTTTCACTCTCTTGTCGTCAACATGCAAAGTTTACCTTTTGTGGACGTCAACGTTTCGGTTTATTTTTGTGCATTTTTCGAGGGGCGCAATTCGTTCCGCGCTTTCAGCTTTTTAGCTGGCGGCGACGGCGGCGACTCAATTTGCGTATTTGCCATTTCAATTAGCTTCATTATTTGTTGCTCATTGGCGCTTTTGTTTGCGCCACAATCTATTTGCCGTGGATTTGTCATACGCCGAACGTTGCGTGCACTGTTGACAATTTCGCGCCACTTCTGCGGGTCATTTGCTGGCCGCTCGGTGCTCTGCAGTGTGTTGTCTCGCTTTCGTGGCGCATTTTTGAAAGCATTTGCGTTCCATTGTTTGGCCACTTGAAATGTGTTGTTTGCATTGGTGCGCGCAATGCGAGGACTTTACGACATTTTATTGACTGTTTGATAAACAAATTTGAATAAGTGAAGAAATCGTCACTTTGAACTGGGGACAGACAAATTTGCATAGCTTATGAAATGTTGGCATGATTTATTTATTTGTGGCATTTAAAGAAATGAAATACAAATTCATATATTAAAATTTGAATGAAAATCTGACGCTCAAAAATTGTTTAGTTATAATTTCCCACACTAATTTCTTTATCTTTAAATTACTTTAACTCATATTCGAAATGTTCACGCCTCGTTTCTCTAATCTACAATCAGTTCTCATACTCGAAAGGTCCCAAGCAGCGTGTCGCAGCTCACCACACAAACCAATCAGCCCGTCTTCAACAACACTCAACCCAGCTTTAAATACTTAATGCGGCGACTTTTAAAAATTTGATTAGCAGCCACTCAAGAATTCAGCACTTGGGCCGTGCTGTAAGTAAATCAATATTCATTTATTTAATCCTACTTTTTGCAGATTTTTCCGAATCGCTCGCTAACCCCTATCAGACCCTCATCATTTACGTAAATTAATTACGTTATTATGTCTTTGGGACTGTCACTCTGTAGATGTGCTTGTCAGATTTTTCATCCTTTTTGTGCTTAATTAAAAAAAAAAAATAGCTGAAATGTATAAACTTTTCCTGGAAGACTGTTTTTAAAAAATGCTATGAATCATTAATTGATTTGAAAAATTGTTGAAATTTTCATTTAGCTTGGCAGAAATTTGAGATGATGGATTTCAAGTCGTTGTTGACAAATCTATTTATAGGCTGCAACATTGCATATAGCTGCGATTATTTTGTACATAAAATTTTAATTTTTGTTTTTTATTAAGAATGAAATCCTTTCCCTATCAAGAATCAAAATCATTATTAAATCATATCAGATGCAGCAAAAGAAATGTATTATTTTTAATAGAAGGCTTTAGTAATCTGTATCTGTAGCTGATGGACTTGGAAACATACGATCTCTTATTAAAAGAACTTTTCAGACAGTTTGATGATTACTTGACCCATCAAGAATCAAAATCGTTATTAAATCATATCAGATGCAGCAAAAGAAATGTATTATTTTTAATAGAAGGCTTAAGTAATCTGAATCTGTAGCTGATGGACTTAGAAACATACGATTTCTTATTAAAAAAAACTTTTCAGACAGTTTGATGATTGCTTGACCCATGATTGCGCGTCAAAGATGGACAACAGAGGACAAGAAAGGACAAAGAGAAAATATGTCATATTTACAGTTTTTGTTCAATAAAGGCGAAAATGCAAAGTAGGCAGCTGAAATGATGACATGTGAGGAGCCAATCAAGCCAATCAATTTTGGTTGCGTTGATTTCGTTCTGGTAATTTTGATGTCAAAGATGCATCACGCACTGAAAAGCCAACTGTTGAATATGTAAATACAGTGGGCTCAAAGAAGGGGGTTTGGGGATTTAAATCTCTCCAAGTAAAAAAAATTGCTTGTGAAAATATGGTTTCAAATGGAATGGAGCTAAAAAATTTTACGCTAAACCCCCCAAAATGAAATCCTGTATTCGTTACTGTGTCGATAAAATCATGGAAATCCTTAAGTCGATTGCTTAGGAACAAAACATTGCACAAAAAACCGTTTGGAATAGAATAGAATACGGCTGGATACAAAAAGAAGCTCTATAGGACGAACTTTCATGTGCAAATTGCTGCTGAATTGTAACAAAAACAACTAAATTCTGAAGCGACTGGTGACTTTTGATAAAAAGTGGATTACACAAAAAACATGGTCATGGACTGAATTTTCCAAATCACAACAAGATCAACTAATGATGACTGTTTATCACAGTGAGCTGACGCAAACGTTGGCCAAGCCAAGATTGACGGGTCAGGAAAGTTTTGTTGTGGGTTTGGTAGGATTGGCCGATGACTTTGAATTATCAACTATGAGCTGCCCTTCTATAGTTAAACTATTTATTCGAACCTGCACTGTTGACAGTTGGGCGGTTTGAAGGAAGTTGAATCAGTAGCGGCCAGCTTTGGCCAAGAGGAAAGTAATTGTGTGTCATGAGGACAATGCCAGGGCTCACTCACACATTGATAGTGAATAGACCGAAGCCTCAACCAAGGCGTTTATGCATCCAACTTATAGTCCAGACCTGGCACCAAGAGATTATCAACTGTTTCTGTTTGTAACAAACGATTTTGTGGGTGAAACATTTGCCACAAGAGAAGAAAATCAACTAACCCAGTTTACTGCCATAATGGAATTACCTTAAAAATGGCAACAAGTTATTGAACAAAACGGTGCATATTTGATCTAAAACGGATCATTCTAACTATGCTAAATAGAGTCTAAAATTCCATGAAAGAATATACACTTTAGACTTTGTTTGTGAATTCACACATGGAAGGGATCTACAGTTTTATGCCAATTTTTTTTAGGCATTTTTCTACAGAATCTACATTTTACTTCCAGTACTTTAAAGTAAGATTTTAAACCTTCACGCCACCACTATTTTCATAACCATGTTGAAAATATGACAATTAAGATATTATAAAGTATTTTGTTTACTTATTCGATAACCTGTACCATCCATCATAATTATCCATCACACTAATATCTTCAACAAAATATTTTTAAATGTATTTCCTTGATCCTTTTTTCTTGTTTTTATTTAATCATATTAAAATTAATGATTCTTCACAACAAAATATGTCAAAAATATTAAATTTCGCTTGTTGACAGTGGACATTTTAATGATTCTAACAAATTTCTTTTTTTGTTATAAATATTTTAGAAATATTGAAATCATTGAAACTTGACAATGTTGGCTTCTGGTGCAAATATAAAATCCATTACAGCGACAACAACACGTAAACACACTTTCTAAACATTCTTATGACAGATAGCAGCGATGCCTCGAAAGGCATCGGCAACATCTGTCAGACGCATTGCACGTCAACTTTGCGTGCGAAAGTGTCCGAAAAACGAGGCATTCGAAAAACATGAGGCAGCGCATTCGATTCAACGCGCTTCATCACGATTACAGCGCAACGTTTAAGCGGCGGCCGCCGGTCGCAGTCGGAGCGCGATCAACAGTTGAATGTTTGAGCAAGTTAAGCGGCACGAAAGTGAAACTACACTTCAGTAAAGATAAAAAACAAACAACAAAGTCGAGAAAATGTAATACGAAACTTCAATAAGTCGTAAACAATTCGAATACAAAAGGGTGAAGTGAAGTCCTAAAGAAAGTCGCAATCGCAAAGTGGGTGAAAGAGGATGAGCCACGATGCAGCAAAGACGTGAAGACGCGTTTAATTGATTCAACATATTCACAGTCGTATGGCAATTGTTGTTGTTGTTGTTGTAGAAGTTGTTGCTGTTGTTATTGATTACAATTTATTTACCATTAAGGTGTTCATACGCAGCCACAGCGCTTCGGTTTTCTCGTATTACCAACAAAAACACCAACAATTTATATGAAAGAAGATCGAAGAAAGAGCGCAGAAAACAAGTGAAGCGTCCATCAAGTTGCTGCCGCACGATTTTATTACATAAGCGGTCGCTGAGCAAACAGCCAACGCCATAAAGTAGCCAAACGCAATGCGATACAACAAAAATGTTAACGCAAAACACTAACAAAAAACAAAAATAATAAACACAAAAAGAAGCACAAGAAATTAACGAAAAGAAGCAAGAAAATTCCGGAAACTTAATTAATAAAACGACCGTTTAAAATTCCAGAAAGCCGCACATTTTTATGCCGCTGCGCAGACCCACAGACGCCAACGCCAACGCGAACGCAGCGCCACAATGTTGCCAGCGTTGCGCGGGGCAACGACGCCGAGGGTGCGGCAGCAGCAGCAGTAAAATTTATATTCAATACAACGAAATGAAGATAAGTGGCTGGGTTTGTTGGGCAGACGCGTCAGTTGACGCGACGAAGATGAGACCACAAAGCGGCAGCGCCTTGGCGGTGAAATATGCGAGTTGAAAAAACTTTTACTTTCAATGGATGACTTTTGCCGCTGCCACTCGGCCACAGCTTCACTGTCGTCGTCGCTGCTTTGTTGTGCGTCCGACTGCGCTCGGCCGGTCGAGTCTTTGGGCCGGTTTGCGGCTTTCGCGGGCCGTTTCTCCACACATTTCTGACTGTCGCTGAGGCGCGCGCAGTTCAATTGTTCCGCTGCGGCGCGATTTTCACGTTTCGGCGCGACGCCCAGCGCGTGTAATGTATCCGACTTTTGTGTTGTGTGCTTTGTTGCAAGTGCTCCATGGACACGCTGCCAGTGCCAGTGTTGCAGGTGAAGCGCTTTTAATTGAGTTTTGATTGTTGTTTACATTGTTGTTGTTGGTATTATTGCTATTGCCGCTGCTAAGTGATTGGCGACTTTTTTTGGCATCTTTTTGCTTTTTGTTCGAGCCGTCAATTAATTTGCTTCGGCTTGTGGCCGGCTCAGCTGTAGTTTTATCCTAACGGAAATATTTTTGTTCAAATGGCCAAACAACTTTTGCGCAGTGCGCATTTAACTGTAAACAATGTGATGTAATAAAAGTTGCTGCTGTGTTGCTGACTCAGTTCGAGAAATGTTGATTTTTTGAGTGTGGAAAAATATTTTGCACAGTTATTATGACTTTTCAATTACTTAAGTTGGAGAAATAGTTTATTTTTCAAGTACACATGGCCTTGACGCATGAACAGTTGCTGTGACTCAGTGTTTAGTCTGAGGGTCGAGGTTTAACTTAAAAAATACCAAAATATAGAAAGAAAGAGAATGTTTTTCTATTAGGAAAAAATAAATAAATAAAAAATCGTTAAATAAAATCTTTGCACTAGCAAACAGTTTTTGGGCATCAATTTCCATTTTAGTATCGTTTGAATAGCCATCATAATCTATTAAACAAAGCGAATACAAATAATTCCAAATTGCAATTGGAGCCAGTTGGTTACTGGTTACAGGTTACTTTTTCTTAAAATATTATTATAATTGCTGTCATAAATGTATAAGGTTAGGAAACTTAAAATCAAATTAAATTTGCATACAATTTGTATAAAAAAGACATTAACCAGAAGTTTATTCCAAGACCCTTTAAACAGTGTTCACATTGAAAAAAAATAGTGATGGAACTGCGACTAAAATACAAATAATTCCAAATTGCAATTGGAGCCTCAATAGGAGCCAGTTGGTTACTGGTTACAGGTTACAGGTTACTTTTTCTTAAAATATTATTGTAATTGCTGTCATAAATGTAAAAGGTTAGGAAACTTAAAATCAAATTAAATTTGCATAAAATTTTTATAAAAACTACATTAACCAGAAGTTTATTCCGAGACCCTTTAAACAGTGTTCACATTGAACAAAATTAGTGATTGAACTGCGACTTAAATACAAATAATTCCAAATTGCAATTGAAGCCTCAACAGGAACCAGTTGGTTACTGGTTACAGGTTACTTTTTCTTAAAAGATTATTGCAATTGCTGTCATAAATGTAAAAGGTTAGGAAACTTAAAATCAAATTAAATTTGCATAAAATTTTTATAAAAAAGCCATTAACCCTTTCGCTATTTTGTTGCCATTTTGCTATTTTGTTGGCAACATGCTACTTTGTGGACGTCTGAACCCTCTGTGGTTTCAAGAATACATTTTTTGTTGGTCCTTAGAATAGTTTGAAGTTTTAGGAAAAATACGAAATTAATAAACTGAATATTTAAGTTTATAGAAGAGAAGTATACACATTTTTTAATGGTATATCTTGACATAGTAAAGGAAGAAGAAGCAGAAAAATTAGATAACTTTTCAATTTGACGTTTTCTTTCAATTTAGATACTTTTCTTTTAAATTTTGGCTGAAGTAAATGAAAAAATATTCAAATTTTCGTTATGCGTAAAAAGTTTTATGTTTAAGTAATTATTACAGCCACAACGATGTGGTTGCTCTCATAGAAAAACCACTAAAAAACAGAGTGCGAGTATAAAAATGAAAAAATGTCTTATGGCATGTTGGCACATAAAAAGCTTAACCACATAGAAGCCTAAGACGTAAAATTTAAAATTTTAACTTTCCCCAGTAAAAACCTGTAGCGAAAGGGTTAACCAGAAGTTTATTCCAAGACCCTTTAAACAGTGTTCACATTGAAAAAACATTGTGATTGAACTGTGACTCTCGAATCGAGGTTCGAAGTTGTGCTGTAGCCAAAAATAAAATATAGAAAACAACAATGTTTTTCTTAGCAGAAAATTGCAGATCTCTGAGAGTGGAGATGCCTTTGGATGGACTCACTTTTTGTTGTTCGGAATCAGTATAAAACTTTCCATAAAGGTTTCTTTCGTTCCTCCTTTCAGGTTATTTTCTTCTGTGTAAAAATTCATATGTACAACACGTTTGGTAGCTAAAAGTTCAGTTAAGTTCATTATTGAATAAATATAAATTGAATAAATATGAATAAATCTGCTAGTGATTTGTGATTAGGATCTGCTGGATAATCATTACGTGCTTCTATCTGACTGCACGTCTTTCTTGAACTGGAAGTTTTGCTAAGAACTGTTTACAGAATGTTCATGATGCATTCAATAGTATTAAAAAAAATTAGAAATGTTCACATTATCTCGAACAATTATAAATTTATCAACACATACAACGGGAAATAGCTTGGTTTTGGTTCAACTTTGTATATGTTTTATCTTCTGTTTTATGTTAAAAAAAAAACATAAAATATTTAATTTAGGAATCACAGTGTGTTGATTGGGTATTTGAAAGCCTATTAAAAAGGTCAAATTAGTATGTCGAAAGTAACAACTTTAAATTTGGCACAATTTTTCTGCCAAGATTTCTAGAAAAAATCCTAAAGAAACTAATTTAGTGAGAAATTATTGTTTAATGAATAAGAAAAATATATTTATTTACAAGAAAAACACTGAAATAATTCTTATTCCATTGTGACAAATTAACTGCTTAATTCATTACATATTAATTATTATTAATTACATATTAATTAATTAGTATGTCGAAAGCAAAAAACTTTAAATTTAGCAAAATTTTCCTGCCAAGAATTCTAGAAAAAAATCCTAAAGAAACTAATTTAGTGAGAAATTATTGTTTAATGAATAAAAAAAATATATTTATTTACAAGCAAAACACTGAAATAATTCTTATGCCATTGTGACAAATTAACTGCTTAATTAATTACATCTTAATTATTATTAATTACATGTTAATTAATTAGTATGTCGAAAGTAAAAAACTTTAAATTTAGCAAAATTTTCCTGCCAAGATTTCTAGAAAAAATCCTAAAGAAACTAATTTAGTGAGAAATTATTGTTTAATAAATAAAAAAAATATTTATTTACAAGCAAACCCCTGCAATAATTATTATGCCATTGTGACGAATTAGCTGCTTAATTCATTACATATTAATTATTATTAATTACATATTAATTAATTAGTATGTAGAAAGTGAAAAACTTTAAATTTTGCATAATTTTCCTGCCAAGATTTCTAGAAAAAAGTCCTAAAGAAACTAATTTAGTGAGAAATTATTGTTTAATGAATTAAAAAAAAAATTTATTTACAAGCAAACTCCTGAATTAAATCGTATGCCATTGTGAGTGACAAATTAACTGCTTAATTAATTACATATTAATTAATATATAAATCATAGTTGCAGCTATTAATTCGAAAACATCAAAGTACATTTGCATTGAAAAACAAAAGCAATCACATTATTACATACGAAAAAAAAATCAATTAAAATAAATCAGTAAAACAATCAGCGCCGCGCACAAATTTACTTTAAATCCGTTTGAATTGCAGCTGTCGCGGCGTCCACACCTCTGCTGCCACCCCCATCCCCTCAACTGCCACAAAGTGTGCTGCCGCTGATTGATTGCCTACGGCAAATGCGAATTTTTTCATGCTAATTTTTATCAAACCAACACAAATGCAGTGAAAAGCCACGCGCTCTATGAGGGCTGCCGATTGCCGGTGGGCGGGGGGCTGGGAGCGGGGCGGCACAAAGTTGCAACACTCTTAAGCCTCTAAGCACATTCAATTTGTTAGCATAATCAGCGCTATTAATTAGTCACTTTGTCCCTTTTTTTTTGCATCTCGTTGCTGAGAAACTTTTTGGCCGTTGGCTGTCGGCCGTGCGAAACTTTCAACTTTGTGTTTTCTTTATTCTTTCTTCTTCATTTTTTTGGATTGGATTTTTCTTGTTGCCAAACATGACAACGATACAAATGAAATCATGCGAAATTCGCGCACAATGACAAACTGTCCGACGGTAAAGTATTAAGGCAAAGAAATGCCAGAAATCCGATTCAGCGGTGTTGTTGTTTTTTTCGTTGGGCGTTTGCTGCCACACCTACACACCGACTCGTCCCACTTGGCGCTGCTGTCAGTGTCAACATTTTAAGTGTTTGAATAAACACAGAAATGCACAGAAACGCGCTCAAATTGCTGCCGTTACTGTTGTTGTTGTTGTATGGGAATTTTTCTTTTCACCACTGTTGGCGCCAGTGAATGTCCTTTTGCCACTAATTGTCGCCTGCTGCTGCCGTAGCTTTGGTTACTTGTTTTTTTCTGCCCATTTGCACTCGTCTTCATTCTGTGCCCGCGGGCCAAATTAATTTCGCCTCGGCGCTGCTTTAGTTGCTTTTGGTGTGTGTGTGTTGTGCTGTTGGCAAACAAACTGATAACTGCGGAAATTAATTTCAATTAAAAAGTTGCACGTCGCTGCAGCATTGCAGTGTTGCAACAATGCGTTGTGCATAGTGAATGCTGCCCGAAATGAAGAAGAGTTCGTTTCTTCGCTTTCCGTCTCGCTTTTGTTGCTGCTTTGGCAGCAATATTTTGCATTTGTATTGCCAACGACATTCGGCGTTTCCGTTTCCGCTTCCATTCGCCGCTCGTCGCTTGCCAGCTGCGATTTAGCGCGGCATTTTACTGGGCTTAGCGTTGCCTGGTGCGAGTTGCAGCCATTCTGCGACTTTGTCTCTGTCTACTGTTGCCAGACAAATGGACGAACAAATAGACCGACCGACAGTGAGCGTTTGTGCGTTAAAACTTTTCTCCTTTGCTGCGAGCGCGTCGAAAAGAAAAATATTGAGCATAATTGCAGGAATGTGCTTGTGGTGTTGTTGCAGTGCTCTGAAGTAGTGTTGCCACCGTATAAAAAATTGCAATTTGGTGTGCATTATGAAAATGATTTGAGATTTTGTGAAAATGAAATGCTAACTCAAGTCAACCTCAAGTCATTCGAAATCACAGTGAGACTGGAATAAATCCAGTGTTTTCCTCTTAACCCTTTCGCTACAGGTTTTTACTGGGGAAAGTTAAAATTTTAAATTTTACGTTTTAGGCTTCTATGTGGTTATATTAGCAACATTCCATAAGAAATTTTTTAATTTTTATACTCGGACCCTGTATTTTAGAGTGTTTTTCTATGAGAAAAATTGAAAGAAAACGTCAAATTAAAAAGTTCTCTAATTTTTCCTGCTTCTTTTTCCTTTACTATGTCAAGATGTACCATTAATAAAACGTGTATACTTCTCTTCTTTAAACTTAAATATTCAGTTTATTAATTTCGTATTTTTCCTAAAACTTCAAACTATTCTAAAGACCAATAAAAAATGTATTCGTGCAACCATAGAGGATGCAGACGTCCACAAAGTAGCATGTTGCCATATGGCAACAAAATAGCGAAAGGGTTAAGTGGTGTAAGCTTTCAAGCTCAGATTTGCAAAAGTTCTATGACCTCTAAATTGTTTAAGGAACTTAAAAAATTATGCTACATTTTTTAAGGAAGCAAATTTCATTTTCCCCACCGAAAATTGCAGCTTCGTCTTATCAACAAAAATTCAATCTTCCAACACCAGTCACCAAAACATTTCTTCAAATCCTCCACAACTTTCTATATGAATGACAAAAACTCTTATATCAAACATCTGGCAACTTTGTACACATTTTGCGTGCATAAAAATCTGCAAAGTTATGCTTCGCACCAATGGCGACAACAATGAATGATTTTCAAACCGAGTGTCAGTTAAATGAATTATATAAAGACAGCTTTTGACTTTGTCGGCTCTTCGCACTTACACAATCATTTTTCTTGCCCATACAATTCATTTACTGCTTGCAATTAGTGCCAGAAAACAGAAAAAATTTCAACCAAAAAAGTAAAAAAAAATCACTAAAAAAAATAAAAGTAAAGCCAGAATAAGTAAAATATGTGACAGTTGTACAAGGAAAGACAAGCACTGAGTACAAGCAAGAAGAGAGTTGAAAATATGCTAAAAGACGCAAAAGTTTGCTCAACTACTTAGCGACAGAAGAGATGAAAGTTGAGGCAGTGTGCGGCAGTTGGCAGCAGCGACATTATTAAGCACACAACAGGATGCGGAAGTAGGTCAGCGGGAAGTGAAGTTTACAGCGACAAACGAAGTTTACAGCGAGTGGCAGGAAATTAAAAAACAAAATTTAAAAAAAAATATAAAAAAAATTCAAATATTAAAAATTAAATTTTAATTAAATACTAAAAATCAAATGATTTAGTATTGACACAAAAAAAAGATGAGGAATGAAGTAAAAATATGGAAAGAAAATGATGGAAAAATCTAAAAAATTCGAATACTGGAACTGCCATCCATAGGCGAAGACATCCTATTAATCGTTAGGCGAGTGGAGAATTTCGATTACAAGGCCAGCTGTCCATAGATGATGATAGCTTAGTGATCAGTAGACACAAGAACCTACTCGAGATAAAGCGGAGCATAGCTCAGAGGAAGGAAGATGGCAATTTCGGTTGACCTTCAGATAACTAAACAGAATAGAAGAAGAATTGGAGCCCACTTAGTGATCTGCTTCTTTCAAACTTTCGACAGGATAACAAGAAGTGAGTTAAGCCAATAACAATCAGCCACAACGATGAACATTTCTTTTCTTTCATTGGTACCTAAGAAGGTTTCCACAAAAATCTAAAAGTTCCATAAAACAAGGCAAAACAAATTTAACTTTTCCCTTAGTTATGTTTTTTAAACTTAAACTAACGTAAACTAAATTAAAAAATCTCATCAAATTTATCAAATTTCATGCCGCAGGGTGTAAAGTATTGAAAGAAAAAGCCACCAATATTTCAAATTCAATTTTAATATTTCAGTTCCCTTTTGACAAATAGACAGTTATGCGACCACATACAGACAACCACCCACGGATACCAACAACAACAATAACAACAACAATATCTGTCAGATACTTGTCGAATTTGTTCGTGGCCTTTGTCGAAATGCAAACTGTGGTTACGTATACGCCCCGTGGCGCGTTTGTGTTTCACTGAGTTGTGCTTTGTTAAGTCGTGCTTCGTCTCTCTGGCTAATACTGTTAACAACATTTCATTTGACCAAATATTTGTGGCATAATGCATATCAACAGCGGCTGGTTTTTTCTCAAAACCAAAAACACGCAAAGCAAAACAATTCGATTTTCTGTTTGTTTGTTCTTAATAAAGTGTGCGGCTACGGTGTGCGGCGTGAAAAAATATTTCATATTTTTCCCAAACAATCGCTCGCTGCGCTGCTGTCAGTGTGCTTTGTAAAATGGTTTGTTAAAAATTTGTAGTGCACACTTTTTTGGGCAGAATTTTTGCAAAAATTTGCAAAATTCTTTTGCGGCGCAGCGCACTTTGAACATTTGGCAAGCGCGCTGGCTTCATTTATGCAGCGAAACATGGCGACTAGAGAGCAGAAGTGGGAGTGGGAAAATGAATTCGCGCAGATTGGTGTGTGGATTTATTTGGCGCGCTGACCGGCCGATTGGCCGACCGGCTTGTTGCAGTAGTTTGATTGCATGGGCGCGTTGAACGTTTTGCATTGGGCATTTGGTTGGGTTTATAGTATTTTTGTTGCTGCCAAATTCGTTTGGCGTTTGTGGAGTTTATTTGTTGTGCAGAGAATGCAGAGTACTTTCTTGTTGTTAGTGTTGCTGGTTTTCAACGTTTATACATTTTTGCATGTCGTCATAAAAGCTGGTGCCGTAAGGCGCATCTGTGTTGTACAATTGAAAGTGAAATCCGAAAACACATTTTTTTTTGGGTTTTTGGTTTTTTTTGGTGTTTGAAAATAAACAGTGGCAGTGACACAACGTTTGTTACATAATAACCAGTGTCATGTGGGTAGCACAGTGCAAATTCCATGTTGGCCCTAATCCGTTTGGAGAAGCGCTGAAGTGCTGTTGGTTGGCTCCCAGCTGGACAGAGCCGACTTTAGTGCTTTTGAGGGGCATTCGGTTGACATATGCGCACAAGCCCAGAGATGCAATCGAGCGTGTGCAGCAATGAGTGCAGTTATGGTAGCAGCTGTTTAAATGACTGGTACTTTCGATAAAATGCTGTCACAAAGTCACAAGTTGCAGATTTTAATAACCTATTCAGGCAATTTGCACTTTGCTGTATCACACACACACACATATACACAGGTGCGAGTATCCTAATACGAGTATCCTTGATGTACTGCAGTCCTTTTAAGTGCCCAACCAAATACGAACAGCAAAAAAGTTAAGTTTAAAATATTTTAAGGATGCCGCAAGATTTTAAAGCAATGAAAACAAAAAAAATATTTGAACATATTTTAGTTGCATATTTGATCTAAGCTTTTAGTTTTCTTCTGCAAAAAGGCCAGCAGACTTTCTAAATGGGAGGAAAAATCTACAAATTTTTAAAATAATTTAGCTACACAGTCAAAATGCAAACATTTTTAGGCTGCAACAAGTTGTAATTCAAAGAAAAATATTAACAAATATCTCCAAATATTTTCCCAGCTTCCATCATATTTTTAATTAAGCCTCTAGTTTCCAATAAAGCTGCCAGATTTTCTAAACGTGGGCAAAAAACTCCAGAAATTTTCCACAAATTTTTATTTGCAGTCAAATTTAAAATTTTGCGCTACAGTTTGATCCTTTAATTGATTTTATTTTGTTTTTAATGTTTGCCAGCTTTGAAATTTTCTATTGAATCCTTCATACAACTTGTGTAGGTTTTTTGATTTTGCCGCAAACCAAAAATACTTCAACGTAAAATAGTCAACAGTTTCAACTTTGTGGCTCTTCCGTTCAGGCTTTTGCTGTTTTATATCGATTTGTAATAATTTGTATGCCTTTCTCCTTTGTATGTAATAATTTATTTTTAACCCTTTTCTATTCGCCATTTTCAATACATTTTGCACCATTCAAAAGTTTTCACCATTTCAAAAAATGTTTTCATTTTTGTTGTTTACAGCAGAGAGCAAGCTTAAAAAATATTTGTTGTTGCCTACCATTTGTGGTTGTTTGCGCTGGTTTTGCGGCTTCCGCGTAATCCTTGAAGTGTTTTTTGTTGTTGCTTGTTGGTGTTTTTATTGTTGTTGTTTTTATTGTAATTTAAGTTTTGACGGCATGTAAAGTCGAAAAACAACCACTTCCGGCTGTCAATAAACAAAGAACACCACCGTTCAACTAAGCCGCCAACTAAAACGGAAACGGAAGCGCGCGTTTTGAGGTTAGCAACACAATTTGACTGTTTCTTTTTTCGACCAAAAGGAAATTCTTCACAAGTTACAAGCCGCTTTCGTTGTGCGATTTTTGTCTTTTATCCGTGCGGTGTCTAGTTAGTTACTTTTTTTTTTGGGTGTTTAATTTTTAATTTTTTTTCGGTAACACACATCCAGCGCAGACAACGACCAGCAACCGACCACGACCGTTGCTTTTCACTTTCAAATTAAAAATGCTGCCAGCAGATGATATCAGTTGCTAATATAACAGCAGCACGAACCGCACGCGGCAGCAACAACAGCTCCGAACATGATGATTAGGCAGCTGATGACGATAATGTTGATGATGATGAAGAAGTTGATGATGGTGTTGGTGTTGGTGAGCGCAATGATGACGTTGTCGAGACACCGCTGCGGCAAGATCACGAAAATTGCGCTCGAAACGCATCTCGGGCAGCGTTTGTGAAACCGAAAGTGAAAAAATTCCAACAAAAAAAAACACGGAATACAATAAAGTGCCAGCCAGCCAGCAACAACAACAGCCAATAAACAAAAATTTCATACTGCGCTGTCTGTTGGACGGCCCGCAGCAGTGCATGGCGCCGAACCGGCTTCAGAGCTGGAGAGCGCTTCAACGTTGCGCATGCGCGAGCGCCGACTCGAGCGTTCATGACAATGACATCGGCATTACCTTTGCCTTAGCCTTCAGCTTCGTCGCGGCGAGTCGTTTCGTTGATTCGTCGAGTTGTCGCCGTCGGCCACAGCCGCTCAGTCATTATGGCCAAGAGCAGCTGACGCATGCGTTGCTGCGTGCGACGACGTCAGTTTCGGCAGCCCGGTTACAGCAGAAACCGCCTGACGAACAGCCACCGGTTTTGCAACTTTTCTCCGAAAAGCATTTCAGCGCTGCAGCCTTTCCTTCACTTCACTTCACTCCACTCTGCGAGCTGCATGCAAATTTCTCGCACTGCCGCTGACAATGAGCGCTCACAAAAGTTTTGGCCGCAAAACTTCACTTACGCACTCGTGGCCCGAACGCAGATAATGTTGCGCGGGCTCTGTGGTTTTCTTGTTGAGTCACGTCGGAAATTTCGCTTTCATTTGCATGCTCACCGGCAATCAGTCGCTGCTCACTTTGCGCTCCCGCAACCGGTTTTTCGAAGGTGTGAGTGAGTCCATACACTCAGTCAGCCAGCAGCAGCCGCCGCATTCCGTACACTCAATTCACTTTTGCTTTTATCTGGCCAACATTTTGACACGCTGATAACGTATTCTTGTTGTTGTTGTTGTTGTCTCATAACGTTTGCTGTGTTGCTTGTTTCTTCTTCATGTAGTTTTGTCGCTTTGCTAATTTCTGTTGCAAGTTTGCTTCATCGACGGCCGCTATTGGGTCTCTCATCGTCGCTATTTGCATGGTTTTGGCCAAGTTAGCAGTCAAGTGGGTGGCAGAGCGTTCGACTGCAAAATTCCGCTGCTGGTTGCACGCTCGTCGCAAACGTGACTTAATCTGCGAAATGGAAAATGCAGCGTTGCGGTTGTTAGATTTGTGCGGCCGTTTCATTCGCTGCCGCTGACCCGCACTTGGCAGCCACTTTTCGAATATTGCAATCGGCCACAACGTTGCAGCAGCTGCCCGTTGCCACTGCATCTCAAGTCACCAACATTTTCTTGCTGCTGCTTTTTGTTTATTTGTGCTGTTTTAATGTGGCTGCAACTTGCTTCCTTTTTCCTATTCTTCCTCTTCTGTTTTGCCATTTTATGACTTAACTTTCGGTGGTTACTTTTTTCGGTGTGTCGTTGTTGCTTGGCGCTTGTTGTGTGCCAGTGTTTTGTTTGCATGTAATCGTCATTGCTTGCTACTTACTCGCTTTTGGTGCCGCATCGGTTTACCTTTGGCCGATTCAGTGCTTTCCAATTCAGCCGTTTATCGAAGCAGGTTTGTGGATTTATGTTGGCTTGTTTGTTGTTGCAGCAGCATCGTTCGTGCAATTTGTTTGGCTGCTGTAAGTGTTGCAAGTGCTGCTGATGGTGCCGTCATGTGTTCAAATTGAGGAAATGTTGTTGTTGGTTTTGCGCGCTTTTTCCTCGAATGTCTGAGGGTCCGTAATGCCGTTACGTATTGTGGCGATTGCTTGTCTGTGTATTGCAGTGAAATTATTACAAAATAATTTTCGGTGTTGCATGTGCAACATCTGCGTGCGGCAACATTGTGAAACCGGTTGTTTTTTAATCAAGATACAAATTACCGTGTCATACGGCGTGGGAATGGATTTCTGAAACGTTTTGTTTAACTTTTTTTTGTTAAATATTGAAAATGATTTGCTTAAATCGATGAAAACGGTTTTTAGAAAGATTTATGAAACATGGAAACTTTAACTAAGTATTAAAAAGAATTTAATTCAGAGATGTTGTCAGTGCATTTATATTTTTTAGCTCAAAATTCGCCTCTTTTCTAAGGAGAAAAGTAATAAGCAAAGTACACAGTAGACCAGATTTTGACACGGCTTCATATTTCTTCATAAAAAGAAAAAAACATGACAAAAATTTTGTCAAAGAGTTTCTCTATTGCATTAACCCAGCACCCCTCAAATCGTTCTATGATTCATTGAAGCGCAATCCACACTCTCGAACACTTTTTTGCCATTATTTACTACAGTGGACACAACAGAAATTGTCCTGACAGATGTGCTACTGACAATAAAGCAACGATTTGCTAGAATTGTCTTGTTTTTTTATATGTTTGAAACCCCACCAAGTTTGAGATTATAATATCGATATTATTCAGGGGTAATTTTTTTAAGCATTATGACACAAATTACCAATATTTGTTTTGAAATTTCTCCCTTCTTGGCCTCTCCTGTTTAACTTGAATAATTTCACTATGGTTATAATTACTTTTTACGTTCGGCTTTCTAATCTCTAATCTGAGTTCCCTACTCCTTATTTTCTACTTTCCATTCTCTTATAAATATTCCCTTCTTCCTCCATTCCCATTTTCAACTTCCTACTATCGACAACCCACTTCCTACTCAGTATTCCCTACTTTTAATTCTCCATTCCATCTCTTTATTCCCCACTTCTCATTCCATACTGCACAAACCCTACTTTCTTCTTCCAGGGGCTGATTCAGAAAAATATTTCGGGAAGGGGGTTTCAAAAAGTAATTCTTTAATATTCATAAAATGCCAAAAAATGCCTTTTAATTTGTATGTAGTTTTAAAGTCGATCCTAATATTTCGGGGGTTTCAACCCCCAAACCCCCCCTCCGTGAATCCGCCACTGCTTCTTCCTTTTCCCTATTGCTTACTCTTTGTTCTATGCTCCATATTTCTTCATTCTAGCTCTTTGCTTCTAACTTGTAATTTTACACCTTACTGGTGGACCTTCATACACGGTAAGTGTGGGTTTCTTCCCAAAGTGCCGCCTTAGAATTCCATATTTTGTTTTGACTATTTTTTCTCCTAATTTCTCCTTACGCTCGATCCACTATTCTTTTCCATTTATACTTCCTATACTCGACTCTCAATTTTCTACTCCCTACCCCTACTTTCGTATTTCATATTCCTCAATCTTTTCTCCTTACTCTCTACATCCAACTCCTTACCACCTAAATCTTAATTCCTACTTCCTACGCTTCATTCTTAAATTTTTACTCTCTTTTCTTACTTCTTATTTTTAACTACTTACCTTCTACTTACTTTCTCTTCTCTATTCATTATTCTTAATTGCCTACTTCCAACTTTCTGCTATCTACTTCCTAGTCCCTATTCTTTCCTTTATTTTAGTTCTTTACTTCTTATTTCCTACTCTCTTCTCATCATCCGCAACTTATTATTTCCAACTGCCTTCAGTCTACTTTCTACTTTCTACTGTCTACTTCCTACCTCCTACTTCCTATTGTCTACTTCCTACTGTCTACATCCATCTGTCCACTGTCTACTTCCTACTCTCAAATTCTCTACTCCATCTTACTTTCAACTCCTCACTCCTTATTGCTACTGCCTTCTCTTTACTTCCTACTTCCTATTTCCTACTACCTACTCTCTACTTCTTACTCTTTGATGCATACTTCTTCGTCTTTGCTCTTTGCTTTATACAATTTGCTGCTTTCTTTTTGTTTCTTACTGGTGGTCATTTATATACGAAAGAATCTAAAGAAAGAAAGAAGAACCTATATTTACCATGGTGTCTTCTGAAGTTTCGTTTTACTATTCTCTTTCCTTTTTCATTTTTTCCTTTTCTCTACTTCTCTACTTCTCACTTTCTCTTCTCTTCTACTTTTTTTATTTCAGCCTTTCATCTTATAGTTTTTCTTCTTCTGATCTCCAGATCTCGTCTGTTTCTTATTTTCTTTTCGGATTAACTACCCATACACTTTTCCGTTCATCTCCATTCTTCCTATCCTCCGTTTTTTTACTTTTGGGATTTTCTCTACGTTGATCTCTCTCTCTCTCTTGATTTTCTCTACTTTGATCTTCTCTACTTTTCCTCTCTTCAGTTCCTTTCCATTCTTTTCTTTACTCTATGCTCGCAAACATTCCCACACAATCTGTGTAGGTTTTTTCTACAGCAAGTCTTAGCTGTCCTATTAATTTTGATGGGGATAATGCACTGCGACCTGTTTAGAAATTCTAAGTGTCTTCTAAAGTTTTCATATTAAATTTTGCTCTTGTCTTTGGATTTATCTTTAATACACAAGCATTCATTGACTACTTTTAAACATAACTCTGACTGACATCGCTAAGGACCAGGTGTGCACACAGCTGGGGGGGGGGAGGTTTGGGGGTTCACAAAAATTGCTAGTACAAAAAATGGTTTCGAATGGTATTCGGCTCAAAAATTGTACTCAAAACCTCCTCCACAATGAAATCCTGTGTACGCCACTGCTAAGGACTCAAAATAATCCATGAGTGATCTTACTGGCAGCCAGTATGAACTCACCAAAGACTATATAGTTATAGTTAGTTTAATCTAGGTAGTTGGTTAGTGCGTTGGACCGCGAGTCGAAGGCAGCGACCCAGGTTCAAATACTGCCTGTAATAACACCTAAAAAATAACGGGAAAACTAGTTTTCTCTTTCGGTGGCTTAAAACTGTAGGTCCCTTCCACTCGCGTACAAATTCACACGCACAACACGGGTGGTTGCGGGAAGCTAGGCCTTAGTCTCGCGTATCGGGCTGTCGTGCCAGTCAATTATTATTATTAATTAAATTAATTATTAACCTTTGCTCTCGTTGCAGTCTTCCCCTTCTCCATCTCGTCGGATCAATTCCACTTCTCACCTTTCCTTTACTTTTCTGATCTTATCTACTTGTAGTTCTACTTCTACTTCTACTTCTACTCTTCTTTACTTCTCCTATACGCTTCATCTTTTCTGATCTTCGCCACTTCTCTTCTTTATTCTCCACTCCTGGCTCATCGTATATTAGGCACATCCCTTTTTCTTAGCAAACTTTAGCCAGTATAACTTATCATAATTTGGATTCCCATGCGGCACTATCCTTTTGTACTACATGTAGTACACCTGTTTCAAGGAGCTGCGGTAACTTTGCTAACTGATGCCCTGAAATATAGAATGCCCTGAATAAAGATTGTTTCTTCTTCATTTCGCCTCTTTGGTTCTTCTCATTTTCTCCTCTTCTCCTGTCTTTTTCTTATCTTCTCCACTTACTCTCTTCTCCTTATCACTCTTTACTCTTTACTCTTTACTGTTTACTCTTTACTCTTTACTCTCTACTCTTTACTGTTTACTCTTAACTCTTTACTCTTTTCTCTTTAGTCCTCACTCATTCTACTACTTCTTCGAATCTTTTAATTATTTTCACTCTTCTTATTTGCACTGCTCTTGCTTTCAATTTCCATCACTTTAATGCTTCTAGTTCTGCTTCTATTTATGTACTTCCGCTCGTTTAAATTCCCCCCTCAACTGTTTTAGTTAGAGACAAATTTATTTATTCTGCGCATCTCTTTCGCAAACACATTACACACCATGCGGCAGCTGCTAATCCGCTGCTGAGGCCGCTTCGAGCCAATGTCGAGCAGCGTTGGTCGCATAAACACGCTGCAAGACGTGCAAAGCAGCAACAGTTGCATTAGACCTGAAAGGTGCATGTTGCCAATCGCAAAACAATGACAATGACAACGACAACGACAACAGCAGTGGCAGCAACAACACAAACACACACAATAAGCCACTTTAAGCCGAAAGTAAACCGACCAGTGTGCACTTCATTGAGCAGCAGCAATAATGGCAGCCAGAGCGGCAGCAGCACTGGGACATTTACTGCGACCGTGACAAGCTGGTTGGGCGGGGAGCGGCAGGCGGTAGAAGGTGCAGGGCAAGTAAATGTCATTGCTGGCCGGTCGTGCTGTGAAATTTCTCGTGGGGCACGTCTGCTGCGAGGCAAAACGTTAGCGCAGCGAACGTGTGGCGGCGGGGTCAGAGTGGCGGCGCATCAATAAGCTGCGAAGTGCAATCGGCTGGCAGCGTACAAGGCACGAAATGCACTTTATCGCTTTTCGCCTCTGTCGCGTCGCGTCTCACATTATGTGAGAGCCGCTGCCGGATCGGCGGGTTAGATGTCGAGCAGGGCGCAAACAGGTATCGCGACGCCCAGTCGGCGATGGCTGCTCATCGTGCAGCTGGAATGCAATTTCACTTCTTTAAATAATTTCTCATTTACTCTGCCGTTTGATTATTACGTTTTACATTTCGTCTCTTCGTCAACACAGCACTCCCACATTTTCTTTTGTTTTGCTGGGGCGGCGCGTTTTTATTGCACGCTCGTTGGCCGCAGTCGGCGAGTATTTTTGCATCTGCATTTTTTCGATGACGTTCGTGTATGGGGCCACCGGCAGTGAGACGCTGTCAGCTGCTAAGTTGTCGAGCGGCTTTTGCACGTAGTCGCGTTGTGCTGCTGCTCTTCTTCTTCTTCTTCTTCATCTTTGTCGTCATCTTCTTTCCTGCCTCGCACAGTGAGTTGTACGAGTGCAACTTTTTCACTTTCATTCGGCCCCGCTGCAATAAATCTTCAACATTTTTCGGTACCTTTGCAGCTACGTTGACTATTTTTTGCTGCTCAAATTTTTGTACGTTCCGTCCGCGCGTCCGTCTCGCCTCGCCCCGTTCGCCGTGGCCCTTTTGTTGAAAATCGAAAGTTTCCATTTTGGCAGCTACGTGCACTTGCAAGCGCCCTTCGTGATTGCGCTTCACTTCTACGTGATTTAAGCGAAGAGATGCGTCTTCTTCTTCTTCTTCGTCTACTTTTTTCTTCTTCTTCTCCTTACTTATTGTTTGTTTTCTGTTTTGTTCCTTTCTTGGCGTTGCTTCATTTTTCTTTCCGTTTTTTGGCCATGTGTGCCATTCAGTTTTCGTGCGCCTGGCAGTTGTTTCTGTCACTGTTGACATTGTTGTTGTTGTAATTGTTGTTGCTGTGATGTTGTATCAGGAAATTCCAGCGCGCTAACACGGATGTAATTTTGGTAGTTTACTCACACTTTCGCTGTCATTAAGCGTCGCCCATCACTGAGCCGAAGCGCAAAGCAGAAATTTCGAGCTGATTGTTGATCGTTTCAATTATTGATTTCAACCAGTTGCGCCAAGGCAAACAAATGTTGAAATGTTGATGTGAACATTACAAATTATACAAAATTGTTTGCTTCAATATAACAAATCATTAACAAATTGAAATGTTTGTAAGGGAATGTGTCCACCGAGTGTTGAGAAAACATAATTTTAATTTACTAAAAACTTGAAATTTGGCCATAATTATTTTATAGCAATTTAATCAACTAATTGATTTGAAGTGGCGGCAATACTTGTTTGTTTCTGTTTTGAGGTGTCAGCGCGTGAGGGACACTTTGACCAATGCGCAGCATTGCGTGGTTATGGAGGAATGAAACGCTTTGCAGATGGGATACATTTTTTAAATTGAATTTTCTGCAATTTCGATTTTATCTTAGCAATTTTTTTTTGTTAGTTTTCTTTTGAGGTTTTTGTAAGTTTTATTTTTTAGCCGTTCGGTCAAGGTTTTTGCTTTGGGCTCTAAAAATCTAACAAATTTAATTATAGTTTTGGCAAAATTGTTTCTACTTTTGGCCAAGGATTCTGGTGTAAATAGTTATGATGATATTTTTTGCCTAATATATTTGTTTAGCTAACTTTATAAAATTAATATTGCAATTGAAATCGTTTTTCATCAATTAAATAAATGCGTAAATTTTTATTGCAACAAACATTTAATGCTTTAAAGCTTTAAAAAAAATCGCATATTTCCACTTCAGGCTTTGGCACTGTTGTGGTACAAGTTCAATCCGCGCCGCGTTGAGTGCCGCTGCACTCCAGTGTGGCAGCCTTGACGTCGCGCCGTTCATACCTTGATGAATTACACACTTCAGATATTTTGCAGCGCACAAATTGCAAACACTTTGCCACTTCAGCTGTGAGCAAGCCGACACACCTACACACAAACACACATTAACGCACACTCACGTATTCGTACTCGTATGTGTTTTAATCTCTGCTTTAGCATTTTCTGCTTCACAAGTTGATAAAATGACACAAACGCTTTTTTTAGCGCGCGTCACAAACTGATTCACGGTGAATCAGCAGCAGACGACACACATGACCTCCATATTTGCAAGTCGGAGCGAAATGACTTCGCCGTAATCCAAAGTCAACGCTTACGCATAAAACGCATGAAACGCGAAGCGCGGTAAAAATGAAATCGTGAAAATCACTGGAAGGCGGCTTTTAGCGTCACCAATCATACCAAAAGAATGATGAGAAAATTTGTCAAATTTGAGGCAACAATAACAGCAATAATGACGCTTAAAGTGCCGAGCGCTAAGCAGTAAAGTTATTAGAAATCCTTGGCGCTGTGGTGTAGTTGGCGGGGTGATTAACAGGGTTGGGGTTGTTGTGCATCGACAAAGTTTAGAAAAATTTAGTTGAGAAGAAGTAGAGGGAAAAGGTACTGGGAAGAGGTAGAGAGAAGAGGTAGAGAGAACTAGTAGAAAGAAGAGGTAGAAAGAAGTAGTAGAAAGAAGTGGTAAGGAGAAGAGGTAGAGAGAAGAGGTAGAAAGAAGAGAAAAGAGATAGAAAGAAGAGGTAGTAAGGAGAGGTAGTGGGAAGATGTAGAGAAAAGAGGTTGAAAGAAGAAGTTAAAAGAAGAGGGAGTGGGAAAAGGTAGAAAGAAGTAGTTAAAAGAAGAAGTAGAAAGAAGTGGCAGAGAGAAGAGGTAGAGAGAAGAGGTAGAAAGAAGAGGTAGAGAGCAGAGGTAGAAAGAAGTGGTAGAAAGAAGAGGTAGTGGGAAGAGGTAGAAAGAAGAAGTCAAAAGAAGAGGTACTGGGAAAAGGTAGAAAGAAGAAGTTAAAAGAAGAAGTAGAAAGAAGTGGTAGAGAGAAGAGGTAGAGAGAAGAGGTAGAAAGAAGAGGTAGAAAGAAGAGGTAGTGGGAAGAGGTAGAGAGAGGAGGTAGAAAGAAGAGGTAGAGAGAAGAGGTAGAAAGAAGAGGTAGAAAGAAGAGGTAGTGGGAAGAGGTAGAGAGAAGAGGTAGAAAGAAGAAGTCAAAAGAAGAGGTAGTGGGAAAAGGTAGAAAGAAGAAGTTAAAAGAAGAAGTAGGAAGAAGTGGTAGAGAGAAGAGGTAGAGAGAAGAGGTAGAAAGAAGAGGTAGAGAGGAGAGGTAGAAAGAAGTGGTAGAGAGAAGAGGTAGAGAGAACAGGTAGAAAGAAGAGGTAGTGGGAAGAGGTAGAGACAAGAGGTAGAAAGAAGATGTTGAAAGAAGAGGTAGTGGGAAGAGATAGAAAGAAGAGGTAGTGGGAAGAGGCAGAGAGAAATGGTAGCAAGAAGGGGTAGAGAGAATAGGCAGAGATGTAGAGAAGATAGAGCAGATAGGAAATAGAAAGTGGTAAAAAGAAGGTAGAACAAAAATTGAGATAAGAAACTGATACATGGACGATAGAAGAAACTATTCAGATAGGAAACAGAAAGGGATACAAAGAAAGTAGGACAAATATTTAGATTGACGGCCGAGAGATACGAAGAAGTTAGGAGAACAAATTTCATATAAAACAGGGAGATATGAAGAAGGCAGCAGAAAAATGTAGATTAGAAACAGAGAGATACGAAGAAGGTGAGGGAATTTGTTAGATAAGAAACAGAAATGGATGCAAAGAAGTAAGGAGAAAAATTTAGATAGCACACAGGAAGAGATACAAAGAAGTTAGGAGAACAATTTTTTTATAAACCAGAGAGATACGATGAAGGTAGCAGAAAAATTTAGGTAGGAAACAGAAATGGATACAAAGAAGGTAGGAAAAAAGGAAAGAAAGTAAGTAGGAGAAAATTTTATATAGGAAACAGAGATAAATACAAAGGAGTTAGGGGAAGAAACTTCATTCATATAATACAGGGAGATACAGAAAAGTAGGATTTAAAACAGAGAGATAGGAAAATGGTGAGAGAATTTGTTAGATAAGAAATAGAAATGGATGCAACGAAGTAAGGAGAAAAATTTGGCTAAGAAACAGGAAGTGATACAAAGAAGGTAGGAAAAAAATGGGAATAGGTAGGAGAAAGACGTAGAAAGAAAGTAGGGGAAGAATTTATAGGAAGGAGATACAAAGAAGCTAAGAGAAAAAATGTCATATAAAACAGAGAAATTCGAAGAAGGTAGCAGAATAATCTGGAATTTCTTTGGATAGGAAACAGAAGTGGATACAAAAGGAAGAAGGTGAGAGAATTTGTTATATAAAAAATAAAAATGGATGCAACGAAGTAAGGAGAAAAATTTGGCTAAGAACAACGAAATGATACAAAGAAGTTAGGAAAAAATGTGAATAGGAAACAGAAAGACATAGAAAGTAAGTAGGGGAAAAATTTAGATAGGAAAAAAAGAGATACGAAGAAGCTAAGAGAAAAAATTTCATATAAAACAGAGAGATACGAAGAAGGTGAGAGATTTTGTGTAGATAGGAAACAGAAATGGAAGCAAAGAAGTAAGAAGAAAAATTTGGAGAAAAAAAAGGAAGCGATACAAAGAAGGTAGGAAAAAAATGTGAATAGGAAACAGAAAGACATAGAAAGTAAGTAGGAGACAAATTTATAGGAAACAAAAAGAGATACAAAGAAGCTGAGAGAAAAAATTTCATTTAAAACAGAGAGATACGAAGAAGGTGAGAGAATTTGTGTAGATAGGAAACAGAAATGGAAGCAAAGAAGTAAGAAGAACAATTTGGAGAAAAACAGGAAGCGATACAAAGAAGGTAGAAAAAAATGTGAATAGGAAACAGAAAGACATAGAAAGTAAGTAGGAGAAAAATTTATAGGAAACAAAAAGACATACAAAGAAGCTAAGAAAAAAGTACATATAAAACAGAGAAATTCGAAGAAAGTAGCAGAAGAATTTAGATTGGAAACAGAGAGATACGAAGAAGGTTAGAGATTTTATTTAGATACGAAACAGAAGTGGGTACAAAGAAGCTAGGATACAAATTTGGATAAGAAGCAGAAACAGATACAAAGATGCTAGGAAAAAAATTGTGAATAGGAAACAGAAAGACATATAAAGTATGTGACAGAAAAATTTAGATAAGATACAGAAAGAGATACAAGAAGTTAGGGGAACAAATTTCATAAAACAGAGAAATACGAAGAAGAGAGCAGAAAAATTTAGATTGGAAACCGAGAGATACTTAGTTTGGAAACAGAGTGATACGAAGAAGGTTAGAGATTTTATTTATATAGGAAACAGCAAGAATTACAAAGAAGGTAGCAGAAAAATTTTGTCTCACTCAGTAAAGCTCAAAGTGAAAGAGCTTCATGCTTGATTTAGTAACAGAAATGTCGAATAAAAACTTGTGTCCCACTTTAAAATTATTGCACTACGCTCATGTTTGGTTGTGAGCTTTGGATTCTGCAAAAATGACGAAGAAATCAAAATAATTCGTGCGCGAAAGGCTTAAGAAGTCAAAATTCTGCAATTTTTTATTCAGGTTTTATGTGAGTTGAAACCCACGTAGACGGCGAGGGTGCGACTGTGTGGGGGGGGCAGGTGTGAGTGAGCGTGATTGCGTGCTGCTTAGAGCTGTGGGCGTGGCGGAGATGTGGTGCTGGGCTGTGCTCGGTGTGTAGCAATGGGCGGGAAGCATTAAGACGCTTTGCAGAGCTTTGCTCACAGTCGGGGTGACATTTTGGCGCCTTCAGAGAACAGGTGAAGCACTGTTGGAAGTCAAACTGACTTTCGTCACATGGGCGCGCGAGTGCGTGTGTTAGGCAATGCGTGAAAAATATGCGCCGAGTGTAAAGTTGTGAATATGTTAGATGGGAAATCAAATTGGAAAATTATTCGGTTTGTTGTGTACGGTGGAGTGACGCGAGTGGTGTTGGGTTGAGTTGGGTTGATTTGTGTTGGATTGCGAGTTTAGTTGGCATTGCTTAACTGCGATTGGCTGCTGAGTTGCCTGCGGCTTGCGCTGTGTTGTTGTGATTGTGTCGGCAGAGTTTTTGTGTAGCATTGCTTTGTTTGTCGCTGCGACGACTGGCAATTCGTTACGCAGATTAAACACAAACCTGTGCGTTCGTCAAGCTGTCTGTATTGATGACAATGTTCGATTTCCGATTTGTGATTTTTTGATTTGTGATTTTTCGAAAGTGCCCTCAGCCGCACAACAGCGCAGCGCATTGTGCAACTGTGAGCGGCTGACAAATGAATGAATAGATGAGGTGCGATTTGTGGCAAGTTTGCTCGCTCGTTGTTGATCCTACGATTTGCCGTGTTGGTATAAATAATAATCAAAATTCCATGCAAATAAAAGAGTGAAAATCAGGCAATATTTTCTCACCTTTTTTACGCAAATATTTCGTAATTTCTTTAATGCTTCGCTTTTATGTTTCATGTTATGGCCAACGTTGGCGTTGCGTGCAACTTTCTTCGTTTTGTGTGCTGATCAACGCCCAGAAATCGGGCGTGCACGCAATTATTTAAACGCCAAATATTGAATCTCCAATTGGCTGCCAATCGTTGGTTGAGCAAAAAAGCGAACATTCCAATTCAAATTCAATTACATAAAGCCGCCGCCCATAAAGGAAAACAGAGCGCAGAAAAGCGTTAAGTGCGGCAGCCATTCGCAATAAGCCAGCTTCGGCGCGCAACACTTTCGAGCGCGCGCGTGCCACCTGAAGGCGCAGTTGTTGCTGCCCCAACCGAGAATTAGATAAGCAAACTCAAACGCAAACGCACACCGCACAGCTATGCAGCACCAGCGAAATTATGCTAATTAAATGCCCCAACAAACGATGCGGCCGAAGACCGTTGCCAACGTTGCCGCCGTCGTTGCCACTTTTGCTACGTCGCACCTCGCAACTTGCCATGACTTCTGATTTTCCCTTATCGCAGCTTAGGCTGGCAGTTGCTTGTATATTTGTTGTGTATGTATGTGTGTGTGTGTAATTCGCGCTTATCAGCTGCTGCCAGCAACAACTGTGGCTGCGTAGTGCTGCGCGAAACTACTGCACCGACTGTCGACGGCACATTTTCGCCGCCACAATGCTCGACAATGAAAATATTTTATGCTAATGTTTTGCAAATTATCGTTCGACAGCTTCAGCCAATAAAAACCGACTTGAAATTGTAATTTCAAGGCTTTTCCCATCTTTCATAAATCAAACACTTTTGTGCGATTTCAATTAAACGGCAATGATTTTTAATTCTATTTAATTGCTTATTGCTTTAATCATTCAATGCACAAAGTATTTTCGAAGATAAAGTACAATGAATGATTCAATCAATCAGTTTATTGTGATGAAGAGTTTTTGAGGTAAACAAAAAAAATTTAATTGTATAAAAGCGTCATTGACATTTGTGGAAAAGAAAGTGAGGAAGCGAGAATGTTTTGTGTTGGTTGAGGATTGAAAAATTGACTTAAAAAGTGTCTTCACGTTTGGAGCAACGCGTCACTGTTGGCAAACGCATTTTTGAAGTGTTGAAGGACTCTGTCCAACATCCATAGGTTTTATCATGGACAAAGTCGTTGAATACTTCAAAAGTTTGTAAACCTCATAAAGCCTATCGATGTTGAATCATTTGTACTGCCAAAACATACAACAGTTACATTCTATAATAAAGTCTACCAAAGTTGAATAATTTTGTTTATTCTGTCTGTCTGAATTCTTCTGTCTTTTTCCTAAACAATGACAGCCAAACGTTCCCAAAAGTTTTTTTTTGCTGCTGGCAAACGCATTTTGGATATGTTGAAGGACTTTTTCGATTCAAAATTGATAGGTTTTATGACAGACAAACTCCTTCAATACTTCAAAAGTCTGTAAAGCCTCATAAAGCCTATCAATGTTGAATCATTTGTCCAACCAAAAACCAAGTCTACTGAAGTTGAATCATTTTGTCTATTATCCCGAACAGCGACGGCCTGTAGATCAAACAGAGATTCTCAACAGTTCTTATTCAGAGCTCACTAAGCTCAGTTTAGCTGAAAAATAAATCAAACATGCCTGAGTCTTATGATGAATTAGGACCAAAAACTTGATCTCCTGCTAACAAAAAGCGTCTTCACGTCTAGGACAATGCGTCTCTGTTGGCAACCGAATCTTGGAAGCGTCAAGGACCTTGTCGATTCAAAATCGATAGGTTTCATGATAGACAAAGTCCTTGAACATTTCAAAAGCCTATAAAGACTCACCAAAAACAGTGACCTTCTATAACACCGTGCGACAAAAATTAAACAAATTTTTCACACCGGAAAAAATCCATATGGGCGCGAAACTAGAGACCAAATATAGTAATACTGCGTACTCAGTTTTTCATTTCTACATCCTTTGTCCTTTTAAAAGGACTTCAAAATTTTGAAGTGGATACAAAAAAAAATATAAAAAATACTTAACCTCACTAGAATATGGCGATATGTATATCAAATGAAAGAGGAATGGCTCAAGAATTTTAATAAAATTAATTTTTTATCTATTTGTAAAAAAAGGATATGAAAAAGGTCCTTTGAAAATTTTAATCCTCTATATCCTTGAAAATTTATATAGAATTTTCTTGAAAAGTTAGTATGTTAAAACCCCAAATCTCCTTGATCACGTGTAAAAATTTCATTATTCTCGCTTCATTGATTTTGTATCTATTTATTATTTAAAATACTGATACTCAAATAAATTAGAATTTTTGTACTTCATAAGAATTGACTTTCGAACTAATAATGTTAGAGTAATGAAATTTTGACACGTGATCAAGGAGATTTGGGGTTTTAACATACTTACTTTTCAAGAAATTTCGATTTAAATTTTCAAGGATATAAAGGATTAAATTGTTCAAAGGACCTTTTTCATATCCTGTTTTTACAAATATATAAAAAAGAAATTTTATTTAAATTTCTGAGCCTTTCCTCTTTCATTTGATATACATGTCACCATATTCTAACGAGGTTAAGTATTTTTTATATTTTTTTATTTTTATCCACTTCAAAATTTTGAAGTCCTTTTAAAAGAACAAAGGATGTACAAATGAAAAACTGAGTACGCAGTATTACTATATTTAGTCTCTAGTTTCACGCACATATGGATTTTTTCCGGTGTGAAAAATGCTGTCGCACGGTGTAATAAAATCTACCAAAGTTAAATCATTTTGTCTTCTATTCTAAAAAATTACAGCCTTTAGATCAAACAGACATTCTCAACAGTTCCTTTTTGAAGCTCACTGGGCAAGTTTCAAAGCAGTTTCATGCAAAATGGCGTCAAATTGCTCAGCTTCAGGATCACTTTCCAGGCCAATGGGCATTAAAAGCAGAGCTGCCAACATTTAACAAAAAATTTCATAACGAACAGGAACTTGTTAGAATTTCAAGTATTTTCGTCTCGTTTGGATGTTTTGTACAGCCATGTCACTTGCACCGCGCACAAGAAAGCAACTGAACACAACACAACAAATGCCAAACACTTGTCCTCGTTGTGTCACTAATATTAGCGCAAATATTTGAAATTATTTGATGAAGTAATCAACATTTGGCTGCTGGCGCTGCGCCAATTTCCTCGACTTGCTGTCGCCTCGACAGATGAAAAGTGCAAGTGGAAGTCGAGTGGTTGGGCGGCGTGTGTGCTGAGCGCCGTGTTTGAGCACTGCCATGCAAATTATGAAGACGACATAACCGCAAACGACAATTATTATTGTGGCTTTGCGTGTGTCAGCAAATTGCGTACCGACAGACGTGTCGGTACACAGTACACAAGTGCGCAGCTGGAAGCGGCGGCGGCGGTGCGGCTGCAAAGGTGACAAATATTGACAGAATTGACAAATACTTCGTTGATTGACTTTGAATACGCATTTGCATATTTCACATTTGCGGCGGGCGATGGCAGCGTTTTGGGTCGTTTGGACGCGCATAGACTTGCGTTGTGTGCGTGTGTGCGTGCGTGTTGAGTAACTCCTGGGGCTGCAGGTTCATTACTTTAATAGATTTCCATTTGGCGCTCTTACGAGGAGATCCGCCAGCTGAATGTGTCGCAGGCGCTGCGTGCTGCGATTGGGCTGTGGCCTCTGTGTGTGTTTGTGCGTTGTTTGTGTGGGTCTTGTTGTAAGTAAATAGATTTGTGGGACATTAAATTAATCGCTCGATACTTGGCCTTTGGCTTGAAGCACATTAAACATTCAATGAGTTTGTTGCCACTCATTTCTGACACATAAACCGCTTAGCGTTATTTAAAACGGTGTCATGTGTGCGACAGAATTTGTGATGCATTCGAATCAGAGAAAATCTATGTCAGTACATACAAAACTAAGGCAAAAGGGCCTCGGAGCCCAAAAAGTTTGCGACCTCACCATGAAAGGAGGTACGGAAAGGAGCTCATAAAAATTAGTTTGGTAATGGTTTGAGTCAGTCGATGTAAATGCTTTTGAAAAAGTACAAAAATCGATTTTGTTTAATATTTGATAGGAAATATTTGCAATGTCAAAGTTTGAATACGAAGCATTGATTGAAATTTCTTTTGGTTTTAAACTAAAGAAAAACACAAATATATTAATAAAAGTTACAGTTGTGCTACAGAATTTTTGTATTAAGTATCTAAGAACATTATTTATGCTTCAATGGGATAAAACTAAAGAAATTTGTTCCTCATACATCATATAACATTATTAGAAATACTTTCAGTTGTATGGGTTGAAAGATCTAAAGTGAAAAGTTTACGGTCTCTTGACGTTTCGTTAGCAATTTGCTGACCTCTGCTTAACTCATCAGCGAACGTTTTTTCAGTTTGTTTTCAGCGAGTCCTTTCGGTACAAAATCATACCTGAAAACATGAGGTTTTCTTACATAAAATGGTCTGAACTTTCAAAATATGCAATTAAAATTTCAGAAAGATGAACATTGAAAATGTCATATTTGCTTATTTGAAAACTATTTTATTTTTGAATAGTTTTGTATTAAAAGCAGGGACCATAAATAGTTATTATCGCAATATGTTTAATCAAAAAAATCAAGATGAAGGAAGTATTGCAGGTAAAGTGATTGTTTTTGAAAGCAGTTGTCGAAAAAGCAATAAACCAATATTTCTCGATTTTTATTTTCCGCTCACCGAATAATAATTATTTGTTGATTTTTTGAGGGAAAAATAAAAATTATGCGGTGAGTTTTAGTTTTTACTTGCAGAATGAGAATTGAATTTTAAGTTTTATTTTTTTTTCTTCACAAAATAAAAGTTACGGGCCGAGTTTTTTTTTTATTTCAAAATAAGCCTCATGGGGTAAGTTCATTTTTTCAAAATGTATTATGAAAATTTAAGTATTTTCTGAGTAATACTTTTCGCTCATGAAATTAAAATTCTAAAAATATTTTTATTCAAATATAAAATATTTGTATTCAAATATAAAATATTTGTATTCCTTTATGAAAATTAAAATGCTAATTTGTTTTGTTTATATACTTTTGCTGTATATTTAAATAGAAAAGCCAAAAAAGTTTCTATTTAGAACTCATTTTTGATCCAGTCTTTGGTTAAGTGGGTTTCGACATTTTCCCATCATATCTCTAATAAAATGAGGGAGTTTTCTGTCCAGAAATCAAACAATTATTGCACCGTTTTTCAAATCGAATATGCCTTGCTGGCTAAAAGCTTTAAAAAAATCAATGTTCTTTGTTTCGTAGTTCGCTTCAAATTGAATGGCCAATTGTCCAAAGTGCTTTGCAACATTTCCTGCGTCTGCCACCTGTACACAAATACAAAAGCCAACACACACATGCACATACAAACACGCACGCTTGGCAATGCCACAGACGTCAGCCTGCGTGCAACCATAAACCCAAATTACACCAAATCACACCGTTCAACAGCCAAAACCTCGCAATGTCTGCAGCAGTAACAGATGTGTTGCTGCCTGCAACTTGCAACTTGCGGAAGCTGTTCAGCAGCATTAAAGCAACAGCAACAAAAGCATTTGGCGCGCACATAATGCCGCCTACCCCACTGCGGCGTATACGTAATTTCAATTTGGTGCCACGTAATTCAGCGCCAGCTGTACGTTCGTGTGTGTTTTTATGTCTGTGTGCTCCAAGCTTGCTGCACCAATGCACCGAAATTGCCATTTCACATCAAAGTGATGCGATCGTGCACCACTTTTCCGATTTCTTTTGCTGGGCGTCAACAGCGTCAGTCGTCGCTTTTGTTCCGTTCCGTTTCGTTCTGTTCTGTTTCGATTTTGTAATGTGAATTGTTGTTGCAATAGAGCCGCTTTTCAATAATGAAAATTGCAATTTTAATGACATTTCACTCAACGTCGTTGTAGTCATTGATGTCGTTGCTGTCATGCTGTCTGAGACATTCATTCAAGTTGTGCCGTACGTGCCACATGTCATCCGACCAGCGTTGTGTGCCGCAAATTGCAGCACAAATATTGCATTTTGTTGTTGTAGCGCATAAAACGTTTCGCCATATTGGTTGATGGGTGTGGCGCGCAATGTTTGTGCGGTTTTTTGTACGCATTTTCGCTGGGCTTTTTAATGAGAATGACATTTGAAGTGTCAGTTGAATTTGTTTGGACGCGGCGCAGACACGCGGCCAATGTGTGAATAGTCTGTCAGAATGGGCTGATAGGTGATGTCGACAATGATTTGGTTCATGAAAAATCATTTCTCGGCGTGGTGGGGTGTTGAACTCAGTCTAAATTTTTAAGCTGATTTTTGTTGATTCCTTTATGTTGTTTGTTGCTATTTAAAAATGTGACATTTGCACACTGTTTTATTATTCTACTAAATTATTTAGTAGTCAAGCAGTGCAGAGTTCAAAATGCATAACAAGCTGACTGCTAGAGTTGCCATCAAAATTCAAACTTTCAAACATTCACCTGTTACATATTTAACAAACAACCTGCAACAGAAATGTCACCTGTTTGAATATTAAAAGCACAAAAGAGGGATGCAGGACGAAGGAGTGTAGGTGGGACGAAAGGAGTGAGGAATTGAGAACGAGTTAAGCAGCTTAAACAAGAACAACAATGAATTAAATTGGAATATTTTGTGCTATAGCAAAGTAAAGTCATTTGAAATTTACATACTAACATAGGTTTGTATGAAGAGAGGTGCAGCCAAAACTTTGCCCAATGGGGGATTAAGAAAATAAAATATATTTTAAGCAGGGACTTATCTATTACAAGTTTTTTAAGAAAATAATTGTAATGTAACTATTACAATGCAACATAAATTGTATTTGTTGATTATAATTATTATTTGCGACAATTAATTTTTACGTTGACAATTAATTTTTCGTTCTCGATAATTATTATTTTGGGATTTTTCGTGTTTACGTTGCTTCATAACTTTTATTTATGACTTTTTTTATTTACGTTACCGATAACTATTATTTTGAGAAAATTTTTTTTACGTTGCTTCATAACGTTTATTTATGATTTTTTGTTATTTACGTTGCCGATAACTATTATTTTGAGAAATTTTTTTTTACGTTACTTCATGACTTTTATGAAACACATTTTTTTTACGTTGCCTTACCACATTTTGAGTATGAATTGATTTTTATTTGTTTAGTTGTTGGTGGAAATTAGGTTTCTGCAGTTAATTTGGGTTTGCCAATTTAAAACAATTAAAAATAAATTCATATCCAAAATGTGGTAATTCAACGTAAACAATTTTTTTTTTCAAAATAATAGTTATCGGCAACGTAAATGAAAAAAAATCATAAATAAAAGTTATGAAGCAATGTAAAAAAAATTTCTCAAAATAATAGTTCTCGGTAACGTAAATTAAAAAAGGTCATAAATAAAAGTTATGAAGCAATGTAAAAAACAAAAATCCCAAAATAATAATTATCGACAATGAAAAATATATTTGTTACTTATAAAAGTTATTATGCAACTCAAAAATATTTATTACATGATAATAGTTATAGGCGACGTAAAAAATTTCTTATTGGAAATAATTATTATAAAGCAATAATTATAGAAATTTCTTAAATTTGATAAATTTTTGTTTTCCCAAAAATATGGATAATAATTATTTTAGGTCTCTGATTTTAAGTTTAATTTTAAAATTAATTATCTTTATTCTTGTTTAAATATCAACAATACTTCTTATTGAGATTTTTAATGTGTCTTTCTTTCATCGAAGTCTTCACAGCATCTATGCAACACTAAGTGAGACATTTGCATATTTGTATGTAAGTGTGCGTGTGTTTATGCACAACTGACATAAAATTACAGCATAAATATATTACATAAATTGTGAATTTGTTGTTTTTATTTGCAAAAAAAAATTAAAAAAAGCAAAGCAAAGCAGAAACATTAGATTATGAAATATGTTCGCTGTAATAAAGACAACAACAAGCAGCAGACTGCCAAAGCCAACAACAATGGTGCCATGATGAAAAGAACACTTGTTTACACACTCAGACACACGCACACATACATACAACAATACATCTGAGTAGGTGTGAAGATGTATGCGAAATTTCAAAATGTCTTGTGTCACTTCATGTGGTAACTGCATTGACAAAAACAACAATTCAACATTAGTAACAATAATAAAAGTCAGCAAATAACCAGAATAACAACACAGAACACAGTTTTATGTGTTTTATTGCATGACACATTTGACAACGCCGACAGCGAGAACATGTTGTTGTAACTAAGCGTGTAAAATCGACGCAATGACTATGTGCGAATGTCCTTCAGACGACAGAAAGAACATGTAGCAGAAAAATGAAGTATGAATGTTTTTCGAAACAACTAAAGTCGCAGTGATGTACACATTGGTTAGTTGCCAACTCAAATGTAGCAAACGAAATGAATTTTCTCAGTTTAAATTCTCAGTTCTCTACGCTCGAAGATTGGCTGCAAAGCCAGCAGGGTTTCTTAGAAAAAACCTTGTTGAACTTCTTCTTCATCGGGGCACAAGAGTTGCTTCTATGAATCTCCTCTATGTGACTCTTTTAAATTTTTAAATCTCCACTTTTTGTAAGTTGCGTCGCGCTGTGTACTCACAGTTCTCGGATTTGTGATCCACGACACTTACCGCATGCTTTGTGGTGGTTTAAAAAAATAAAAATAATATACAAAAATACTCTTCAAAAACTCAACTTTGCAATTTGCGGTCAACTTGTGCCAATGCTGCATTATTCTAGACCGAAATTAACAAATGGATGCGTTTTTCTTGTCCCTTTCAATATGAGTTGAAATATTCAAGCATCAAATATGAAATCTGTGGCACATTTGTGTTGTTGTAATTTTTCATGGCCTTAGTTTTGGCTCACTGTGGCATTTCGGGCGTTGCATTCATTTTGCTCAGCACGCATGAAGCACTCACTGCTGCTGAGGCAGCCACAAAATGGCACCAAAATCTGCAGGATATGCTGCCACATGGACGCATAAACGCACTTATATGCTCGTCTGTGTGTGTGGGTGTGTTTGTTTGGGTGTGGGTGTGTGTGTGTGTTTAAGTTTATTTTATTATAAATTACATGTAAACAAAAGACAAGAGCGCCTAAGCATTGTAGTTTGCTTCGACTTTTGTGCGTCTTGCTTTGGCTCGTCGGTGCTGTGGCTGCTCGTCGTAACATTGGCAGTTGTGACAGTCAAGGAGACACTTGTTCCATGCGCTTCCAAAACTGACAATAACAATTTGCAAGTGCCTTCTTCTCTTAAAGGCGCCATGAGTAAGTATGTTTGTGTGTGTGTGGGGATATGTGCGAGCTTCAACAACTAATGTCATGCTTATGGTTTTTGTACTCATGAGAAATGTCTTAATTTTCAAATATTTACCCAAAGAAGAGCAACATTTTGCTTGCTATAAGCGAGCAAAATTAAAGTTTATTTGATTTACACAAAATTACAGAGAAGCACAGCGGTAACAGACGCAAATGGCAAATGGAAAGTGCTACATTTATGAGAATTATGTTGGTTTTTTATGAATTGATGCATGCATTTAGAATTATTTAAATATGCAGATTTTGATATGGAGGAAGGGAAAGGAATATTTGAATTTGCTAATGAAGATTAGAATCGGTTTTATTCATTTATTTTTTACGTTTATCGTTTGAGTTTTCAAGTTTATGTATATTTTTATTTTTTAGGAGTTTAACTGGTTACTGCCCACCAAGCAAAATGTGAGAAATAGGCAACAATCCTCAGTGGCAACAAATTGGCGACTCGCCGATTTATTGACGACTCGTCAAGGCGATAAGAAAACGACTCGTCCAGGCGATATGAAAACAACTCGTCCAGGCGATAAGAAAATGACTCGTCCAGGCGATAAGAAAACGACTCGTCCAGGCGATATGAAAACAACTCGTCCAGGCGATAAGAAAACGACTCGTCCTGGCGATAAGAAAACGACTCGTCCTGGCGATATAAAAACAACTCGTCCAGGCGATAAGAAAACGACTCGTCCAGGCGATAAGAAAACGACTCGTCAAGACGAGTTGCTTTCGGCGGACGTTTTAGGCTCTAAAATTTAGAGCGATTGGTGATTCGAAATCGATACGCTGGCGATATTACCGGCGATAAATTTGTTGCCGGGAGCGAATCGTTTTCTTATTGCCGGCAACAAAAAATGGCTGGTGGGTGTGGTAAGTAGAATTTTTATTAATTAAATAGTATGGGGTCTTCGGATGATCATTGAAGCTATTCAGATGATCATTGAAATAGGAAGGTTGGTTAAATGGTCGCCTCTGGGACATCATTTAGACCATGTGCCCAAAACGAGTCTGAAGTTGTGCTTAAAATAATTTTTAGAATATTTTCCCAGTCATTATTTCTTTGAAACTTCATTCCAGAGATGTTAATACATTATTTAAGCAAATAAAAAAATGAACAAAAATTGTTTCTTAAAAAAATGCTTCTTTTTTTACCGAAAGACAAGGTTGGGTTGAGCTAAACGAAGGCAAAATATCTGCACGCAAAGTTCGCTGCTTGCATATGCAAATTCACCATCGACAAATGCAAAATCAATGCGTTGCCCCTCAGAGTTGCAAACAAATCTGCCAGCGCGCCAACCACTCAGCATCAACTGAGCGTATGAAACGAATGCGTTTAGTACCGCACAGAGCTGCGGCTGCTGCGTCTTGGCGTGTGTCGGCGTTTTATTTTTGCGGCGAAAGTACAAATACACCAATTCGAATGCGTTGCAGTTGCCCTGAGCTGCGGCTTTTTTGCTTTGCTTGATGAAATGCAAGCATGCATAAATCATAAACACAAACATACCGTCGCCTCAGAAAACGAGTGTCGTATGTTCCATTGAGCTTAGTAGGACATACGACAATTGTTTTCTCAGACGATTATAAATGTACTCGTACGTGTGTGTGTGTAGAGTGCACACCTCAATGTGCACGATGGCACTACAGCATCACTGTGCGTTCAAATGACTGGCAGTTGTTTTCATTGCCGCTCTCGCATCTATTTGTGAAAATTACATAGCTAATATTTATATATGTAAAAGTATTTATAAAAGATTTTATTTGCATTTTATGCGTATTATGTGTGCCAATACAAAAGACTTTCGGAAAATGCACACACAGTCGTCGATTTGCGCAATTTTCATTGGAGTCGTAAAACGATTGAACGACTAAGCGGCTGAGCGGCTGAGCTGTTTTGTGTAAAGTCAGTCAAGTGTGGCATTAATAATGGAGCTTTCTTTACGCATGACCCTCGGTGCGTACGCTGGTTAATAGTTTAAGTCAGATTTTATGCTGCATTGGGATAATAAAGTTGGCGCAGTGCATTGTGAGATCAGCCAACAAGTGCTGAGTCATAGTGGCGTTGTCAACGGATATGAAACACATTGGTTGGAGATTTTTTTGAATTCTATAACCAGACTGATTTTTTTATTACCTATTGCTCTTTAAAGTTTTAATGAATTAAAAGCTTAGTATTACACCGTGCGACAAAAATTAAAAAAATGTTTCACACCGAAAAAAATCCATATGGGCGTGAAACTAGAGACCAAACATAGTAATACTGCGTACTCAGTTTTTTATTTCTACATCCTTTGTCCTTTTAAAAGGACTTCAAAATTTTAAAGGGGATAAAAAATAAAAAAAATATAAAAAATAATTAACCTCGTTAGAATACGGAGATATGTATATCAAATGAAAGAGGAAAGGCTCAAGAATTTAAATAAAATTAATTGTTTATCTATTTGTAAAAAAAGGATATGAAAAAGGTCCTTTGAAAATTTTAATCCTTTATATCCTTGAAAATTTACATAGAATTTTCTTGAAAAGTAAGTATGTTAAATCCCCAAATCTCCTTGATCACGTGTCAAAATTTCCTTATTCTCGCTTCATCGATTTTGTATCTTTTTAATATTTAAAATACTGATACTCAAATAAATTAGAATTTTCAAATAAATTAGAATTGCAGCTTCCACCTTTTTTTAATAATATAATAAAAATAAATAAATAAAATAAAATATAAAAAATAAATAATAATTTTTAATAACTAATAAAGTTAGAGTAATGAAATTTTGAATTTTGGTCAGAGATATTTCTAACAAAAGCTATCAGCTAAAGCACTGAATTTTAATGTGTATTTGGTCTAAAGTGGAAGCTATCATTAAATTGTCGAACAAATGAACTAATTTTTCCATTGGCACTTTTCTTGCACGAAGCGAATGATTTCGCTAGAAGAAAATTTTTATTTGTGACTTAAATATTTCTGCGAGCAAGTTTTTTATTTACTAAATATTTATTTATTTATTTTTTTTATTTTATATTTTCATAATCTGGAAGAACGGATTTAAACTGAAAAAATTGAAGAGTTCTCATTGGTTTACGGATACGTAGAACGTTTATCTGGGCATCGAATCGTTCGACTAGATTTGATTTATTTGAATCCACCAGATTCATCCGAACTCCAGATTGGTTTGAACCTCTAACAAATATAGAAGTGGTGACAATTTCGTTAATTTGTGAGTTTACTGTCTTAAGGTCCGAAGCAGGTATGGAAAGAAAACATCCACGAAGGACATTTGGGCATCACAATAGCTTCGAGTATATGAGTCCAGCAATCGGCAAGCTGCCTATGTTACTTAATTCAACATAACCTAACCTAAACTAATTTGACCTAATTTAATTATGTATTGTAATAAAAGAAAAATATAAAAAAAATTTTGTAAAATAAAAAATTAAAAAAATATTTTTTCTAAGCTTTTTTATGTACAAAAAAACAATTTAGAGGCCGTATTTTTTTGCCATTTGGAAATTATTTTCTTCTGATCTTTCTTTATGTAAAAAACAATTTAGAGGTCGTATTTTTTTACCATTTGGAAATTATTTTATTCTAATCTTTCTTTATAAACAAACTGAATAATTTTGTATCAATTCAATATTGTTAATTTATGAAAGATAAAAAAATCCCATCAGAAAGCAGAGTGAGCCTAGAGACACAGTAAAAAAACAAACCTAACCTAATCTGACTCAATTCAACTTAATCTAACACAACATAACTTAACCCTCTAGTTCCCAAGAAGGCCTGTAGACATCCTAAGCTAAAAAAAATTCTGTACATTACACCTTATGATTTTTTTAGCTGATTTTAAACGTATACAGAGGGGAATCTCCATTTTAGAAAATAAATGTAGTCAGTTAACGCTGCCACATGCACAACGGCAGTAATTGTAAGACAAAGTTGAAGTTTCGTGAGAAAGTGAGCAAATAATAATTTTTGAAATTGTGTGAGAAACAAAAATTATTTTAAATAAATTGTCAGCCTCAATAAAACTAAAAACATTACTGGTGAGTAGCTGTTAATGTGTTCTTTGAGAAAATAAAAAAAATTGGGAAAAAAAGTTGTTACACTCCTCCTACCTAACCCGTACCCTGAGTGTCTGTAGGCCTGCTTGGGGTGAAAAGCGTATTTAATTAACATTAGCATTATTTTTATATTTGAATCGAAATTTAGATACACCGCAATGTAAAAAAGATCATGTCACTGCAAAATTTTATACTAAGGCGTACTGCGTGGGGGTAGATGAGAGAACTAGTCTCCCCTAGTCCTTTATTTCATGGAGTAGATTTGTCGACATCTGTGTAAAAAGATAACAAGGCATTAAAAAAAAATAAGAACCGCCATATATATTTATATACCTATACCGATTTTTTTTAGTTTTCCTAGTTTATACACCCCCCAAAAAGCAGTGTATAAACTACCCGACGACACATTACCCCTCGCCTTAGCCCTACCACTTTTTATTTATTGTCTATTAGGCGTATGAACCGAAACTGATACCCGTTATTTATGTTTACATATATTAAAAAAAAATTAAAAATTGAAATTAATTAAAAAAAAAAATTTCATACGGAATTTTTTTTGGCTTTGTTTCCCAAGCAGGCCTGTAGGCCTGCTACTTTCTACACCCTCTATCACGCCTCCTATTAACATGAAATTTTTTTCCCCGAACAAATATCTATTGCTTCTCCACCACAAAACTATCACTGGTAATTTTTTCAACAAAATTAAAAACTTGGGAGGGTTAATGCAACCTAAAGTGCGAACTGGTCCAGGTAAGATACACTCGAGTACTTTTTTATTTTAAGCAGGAACTCAAAAACTCTTAAGTGGAAGTGTAGAATGCACTGCTCCACTTTTTCAACCTAACCTAACTTACAGCAGAGCCAGCAAGAAGCTGCACACAGCTCGCTTTCAGCATCTTGGCATCGCTGGCAAAGTTTATTGAAGTCATATGGAAGAGCAACATTCATGTAACAACTTTACATCAACTGCAGTTTTAATAACCCATTACAACAACAATTAGTTTCTCAATTTAAATGCAACATTGCCAAAAAATTTTTGCCATTTAAACTTTGGCCTCGAATTCGTGTCACTGGACCAGTTGTGTCCATCAGCAAGCAAAACCCAACCAGTCGACCATTAGCCAAATGCAATTTGAAAGCAAATATAACAACAACAACAAACGTAAACAATAACGCAAACGCAAAACGTTGTTGTCAACAGTGTGTCGGCGTCAACAATGGCGACAGCTCAAATGAATTAACAGCAAAATTGTTGATTGTTGCGTTAATGGCAAATGTGCGTTTGCGGCCACCAATGCGAGGCAATAAAAAGCGGTAATTGAAGTATGAATTACAACAGTACGCAGCGAGATTAAATAATGCCGGCGCCGTCGGTCATGTGGCACAGATAAACACAAATGCAACATATGTATGTGTGTGTATGCGACGCATTTGATTTGCATTTGCATTGCCAGCGTTGGGCAAACTGTCAGTAAAATGTCATCAGTGCGAGTGCATAACGTCGATGTGGTGACCCCACAAACGGCGCTTTTGACACTGGATGCGTTAACCAAAACACGCAAACAATGAGCAATGAATTGTGTTGCGATGACATGATCGTTATTGCTAAAGCAACAACAACATCAGATCATTGGGTAGCAACACAAATGACAAGTCACCAGATGCGTTCGAGGAAAAGGCCAACGACAAAAGCGGCCCAGATGGCAGCTGGTAGTACGAACTCTCGTTTGGTGAATGGCCACTTAACTAATTTGTCGCGTCTGTTGGTGCGTTGATGGACGCGCGCGCACGCGCTTTGAATTTATTGATGCGCACTTTGCGTTTGACAGAATTAAACGGCGCCAGTTAACAGCGGCGAGGTGCCAAGTGGTCGCAGCGGAAACCACTTTGATGAATAAAAAAAAAACAAAAAAAAATAATACATTGCACAAAGATCTTTGTGGCATTGTAAAGATTGTGTGGTTTTCTAAATGCAGTCAACGATGCATGGAATGGCCGTTTGTCGGCTGCCGGTGCGACTGACAATGGTGTTGGCAGCCAGTCTTCATATGCAAATTTATTTATATTTTTGTTTTTTGGTTTCTATTTCTATTTTTATTTATTTTGAATTTTTTTTTGGTTTATTTTTATTTGATTTATTTTTTGGTATTACGTGCAAATATGACCGACATTTCCTATTACGAAATGCCCAAAACGAGGTAAAGCCTTCACACTTCAATGCGACATGACGCACGTTAAATGGTTTTGCAAATAGTTGAAAAGAATCTGAAAACAGTTGGAAATTTACTTGTATTTGTTGTAGTTGTTTGTCTGTGAAAGATTCTGCGGTTTCTCTTTTTACATATAGAAATTTTTTTATTTAAAAAAATAACTTCAAAACGTGATTAAGTGATTCTGAATGCATCTCTCTTAAATGGAAATCACAGATAAATGACTTACATCCAAAGCAACTTTGTTTCCAGTGCCACAGTCAGATTGTGTTTCTAGACTTTGCAGACTTTGAAAAGACCAACTTTGCAGATTTGTCAGTGTTTTTCACAATTCTGGCTAATTTAGGACAGAATTCGTATTGAAAGTGTTAAACACTCGATTCTTGGAAAACATTGACATTACTCGATTCCTGAAAGTATCGATTCTAAGTACTCAAAGTACTCGGAAGTGAGCATTCAACTTTTCATATTTTCTGAATAGCACACAACAGTAACATTGCTTTCGCACAAATTTGCTTTTTATTAATCTTTTCTTGTGCTGGAATGTATGAACTTTGATATTTACTATTGTAAGCAAAAACCAAAGTTTACACTACAGATTTCCAAAAACAAAAACAAAATTGTTCAACCCAAAGCAATGTTACGAGCCAACGTTTCTCAAAACAAGTATCGATTTAGTGCAAAAATACCTGATTCTTAAAAAATACCCACACTTTCCGCTACTAATTCTGATAAAAATAGCGAAATGTGAACTCAAAATATCAGTTCTGCGAAGTATATCATTTGAAAATGTCCTGCATATCTATTGGGTACCTGGTCACAAGGACATTGAGAGAAATGAGGCAGCCGATGTTGAGCCCAAAAGTGGTGTTGTCCTGCGAGATGAGCAAATCAGCAACGTTCTGATGCCTTTGGGGGCAATCAATACGGGAATACGGGTTCGAAGACAATCTAATTAGAAAGACGAAAGTGAAGAATAGGAATAGTTTAGCTGAAATAATGCTCGGAAAATTCAATGAAATGCTTACGAGATTCATTCTCTCGCTCTTGAGGAAGGATTGCAGAGCCATTGTATACATACAAATACAATGCAAGAAATGCAAAGAAAATGGTGCCAAGAAAACCTTGGAGCACATTCTCTGCTCCTGTTCGGCTATGTCAAGATTGTGCATTACCTACTTTGAAACCCCATTCTTCGCTGGGTTAGAGGAGGTCCTCAAGCATCCTCCTAAACTTCGCTAGGAACACCCACACATGAATTAGTTTACTAATTGATCTAGTGGACTATTGGACATCATCAAATCAAATATGATGAAGGCTTATTAGGCCTCCTTGCTTCTTTACTCTTTGCGCGCCATTCAGAATGTTTGCGTATTTTTGTGGATTTTCTTTGACTGTCGGTTAAGAAAATCAAAAGCAAAGACCCATAGGCCAGTATTACTCTCAGACAGTCATAGATTTGACGTTGGGACATGGAAATATTTTAAAGGTTTCTCCAAAAAATCATTGCCTTTTCTAGATTTATGCTAAATTTAAAGGATGTCATAATTGAGCTTTTTCTCTTTCTTCTTCTTCTGTACGGATTCTATTTAGATTTAGCAACATCCCGAATCTAACAGAATCTTTATTGCACCATCCATTTCGAGCTCTTACGCTTTCTTCTGCTTTACGGTTTCTATATTCAGCAATATTTCGAATCCAACACGTACCTCGTTCTGCATTTTTAACCCTTTCGACCCCGAATTTTACCCTGTGTCTCGATATTACTTTTTGGTATTTAAATCATGAAACATTTGCCTAAAAAGTGTGCACACGACATTTGAAGTCGCCACGCCTCTTTGTTAGAGTTCTAGAGCTATATTAGTTTACTTTTGAACAATTTTAGCTTAAAACGGGTTAAATAAATTTTGTATCAATATTTTTTAATTTGAGAAAAATTATTTAATATTTATGGAAAAATACAAAATTATCACTTTTTGATTATATTTAACCATTATTAAAGAAACAGGGTTTTGATCAAATGCGCCCAATTCATAGACTTCAATTAGAACACAAACTTTCCTTGATATCGCTGCAAATTATTGGAAATTATTTTGGGGATAACAGTAAAATTTTTGTAATTTGCTTTGAATTCCCTCCTAAAAATATTAATTTGTTGGTGTCTACTTAAATTAAACCCATAAATCAATCGTAGCTTTTGCTATTAGATGACAAAGAGGTGAAGTTGCTCTCAGGCAACTTAAGGGTCGAAAGGGTTAAGCTGTTAGATTTTCTTCTGTTTTAGGGATTTTAGGGATTCTGTTATCGGGATGCTTTTCCATCCTCTACTGATTGCTTTTTACCTCTTAACTGCTTTCCATTTCTCTATTCAAAGTGCATTTTGGTTTCAGATTGAATTTTTTCTTACACTTATATAAATGTAGAGAAGTGTAACGATAGCATTATTGGCCATCAGGATTTCATTTTAGGGGGCTTCCCCACACTATTATCCGAATACCATTTGAAACCATATTTGCCACCCAAAATGTAACAAACAGATATCTGGGTTTGAGCTCCCAAAACCACTTTTGCGTGCGTTATTGCTGTCCACTAACTAACAAAACGCCCAGCAAATGCTTGTTGAAAGTTATAGGAAGCCCCAATAAAAGTGCACAATTTTATAGATTTTATAAATCAAATTCGCATTTATTGAGCAAGTGGTGTTGTATATTTTTCTTGTTGCATGAAATAAATGTCAAATGGATATTTGATTTTCAATGACATTTTAACAAAGATGTGTCTCTATCTGAACGATGTCACGTTGAATGTTGGCCATGCGCTTTGAAATGGTTTGTGATTTGTGAATGGTGGCATAGACCAGAGACACACACACACACACACAAAACTCTAAACAAAGACAGTTGACGTTGAAATTTAACCCTTTCGCTATTTTTTTGCCATATGGAAACATGCTACTTTGTGGACGTCTGCATCCTCTAAGGTTGCAAGAATACATTTTTTTGTTGGTCTTTAGAATAGTTTGAAGTTTTAGGAAAAATACGAAATTAATAAACTGAATACTTAAGTTTAAAGAAGAGAAGTATACGCTTTTTTAATGGTATATCTTGACATAGTAAAGGAAGAAGAAGCAGAAAAAATTAGAGAACTTTTAAATTTGACGTTTTCTTTCAATTAAACAATTTTTTTTTAATTTTGGCTGAAGTAAATTAAGAAATATTCACATTTTCGTTATGCGTAAAAAGTTTAATGTTTAAGTAATTATTACAGTCACAACGATGTGGTTGCTCTCATAGAAAACCACTAAAAAGTACAGGGTCCGAGTATAAAAATTAAAAAATTTCTTATGGAATATTGCTAATATAACCACACAGAAGCCTAAGACGTAAAATTGAAAATTTTAACTTTCCCCAGTAAAAACCGGAAGCGAAAGGGTTGAGGAGATGATTTGGTCTGGAAATCGTTGCTCCGTTTAATTAATTGTTTTTACAATCATAACGCGTTTTATCTTTTGGTAGAGCTCCATTTACAATAATCGCAATAACGGTAGATGTCAGCTGTAAAATTTCAGAGATGCCATTTGTACAGAAAAGAAAAATGCCACAAAATTTAAATCGTAAACGTATAGAAATATCGAAGTCTTTAATGCAACTTTGAGTTAGGATCTAATATACTTATACATTTTTTTTATTTTATAGATTTGTGAAGCTCATGTGCCATTTTTTAGCCACACTTCAGTTGCATATTTTTAAATGTCTATTTTTTAAAATATTTTTTTAGTATTATAATCCCAACAAAGTGTATTTCTTACACATAAATATGACTTAAAAGCATTTTAAAGCATTCAATTAAATACATTTTTTATATGCATTTGAGTGCCATGTGCCGTTCGATTGTACGCCGCAACGTGCAACTCGCATTGTGCGGAAAGATTTCAAGTGTTAAACGCGCTGAAACGCGATTGAAAGCCAAACTTTGGCTTTCAGTTTGCTGGCAACTTAAAAACCACAGTGAAAAATTCATTTCGTTTTATTAATTGCAATAAAATCAAACAACAATGGCGGCTCATAAAAGTGTTGAAAAAAGAAACAAGCTAATGAAAAACATTAAGAAGCGGAGAAAGGAGCAGGGAAACGATTGAATCAAAGAGTTAAATTGTTGTTTTATGCAATTTTTTTAATTGAATTTTGGGGAGATTTAATTTCAGTTTGCTGATGGCCAATAGACGCAACGACCACAGCGTCAGCGAGCGTAACTAATGAAGCGCCCGCACTGTGAGGTGATGTCAGAAGTGGCGTTGCACGCACTTGGCTGCAGGCAATTGGAAAATAAACACAAATCAACAATAACACTAACAAAAACAGCTATGTTACATTGTAGTCATTTAAGTAATTCGTTAAGCTTGTGGCTGCTGCCTGTGGCGGTACGTGTGGCCGTTAAGTGCGCGGCCCTCGACCAAAAGTCATTCACTTGTGGGCACATTTCCTCAATCGTAAATATCGGCATGTGGCGGGCTGTTGATGAGCGTACTACAAAACAACAACAACAACAGTCCAAAGAGTCTTCAGACTTCAAATAAGTGAAAGTTAATTGAACAGTCAGCCAGCCAGAGAGACGAAACGAGCAGCATAACAAACAGCTGGGCAGAGGGATGCTGTCGCTGATCGATGGCTCAATGGGCGCACCGACAGTTTGAATGCAAAATGATGATGCGAAATGCGCAATTGCAACCGCAAAACTGATTGAATTCACGCATGCGCCGTTCATATCGCAGCCGCCGAGTGTTGCCGCGTGCAATCAAAACGCCACAGTAGCGATTACGCACCTTGAAATTCCAATTTGCGGTTTATTCAACAATTGGCGCCCTTCGACAAGGCGGCTGCTTGCTTTTGCTTTTCGCATAAATTTTGCCTTTGTTTGACTTTGAATCGCTGCGTGCTTCCTACTCGCGTATTTGTTTTGTTTGTTTGTTATGTTTTTGAAACATGCAAATTTGCGCACAACTCTCTTCCCCCAATCTGCTTCCTTCCTCTTTCAACGGGCTTGGCATTTCGCAACACTTTGTTGTGGCTCACTCGAATGCGGAGAAAGTTTTTCAAAAGTGTATGTAAACAAAAGTTCGGCATTTTTTCCAATAAGTTTTTTCTGCACGCTGTCATTTTTTCAATTCCCTTTGAGGCAGTTTCCGCAAAAATTGTTTGTTGTTTATGCTTCAATGTAGTTGAATGTTGTTGTTGTTGTTGTATTCGTTTATTAGTGCTTAATATAGTTTGCAAAGTGTGGCAGTGGCAGCTTTGCATAGTGTGTAATAATTTGCCGATAAGAAGTTAAAAAGACCGAAGCGAGAGTTCCCACTGTCAGCAATGGAAAAAAAATAGTAATTTTTGTTATGAAATAAAAGTTCTAGAAATGGAGTTATGAAGTGCTATATAGACAACTGAAGGCTGGTTAACGAGGAATTTAATTTCAATTTCAAGACATTTGACTTTGACTTGAGTTGTTATGATTTGATCTAATTTCAGTCTTTTGTCATGAGCAGGGAAAGGATTTTGTGGAAATTGCCTTTTTTGTTTGCTGCTAGATACAGCATTTCTGATTGAAAATGAGCACGAATTAGGCCCTCCTGATTAGAAATATACCACTTTTATTTTGCCTTTTTTTTGCCTTAAAAAGGCAGTTTGCCTTTTTCACCCATAAATGCCTTTTTTTAGTGCCTATTTTACCTATAAATTCCACAAAATGCCTTTTTCAAGATTTTTTGAGCGCTTTTTATTTTTCTTTCGTTTTTTTAATTTTCCCCCTTTTGTTTCGCAAAAATACCTTGAAACTAAAAAAAAATTAAGTGGCAACATTGCAATTTCGTTAACTTGTCGATGTTTTTACATTGGTTTGATCATTCCTAAGCCGTTATTTTTTGTTGTGAAGTGGAAAATTTAAAGAAAAAAACATGCCAAAATCAAAAAGTTCGGTTAGCGCAAACATTTTATTTATTTTTTTGTGATACAAGTACGGCTTTTATGCATTTCAATTAAAATATCTTAGATTTAGTTTTTAACTATCTTTGAAAACCTTGATGTTCCTTTTCTTTTACAAAAAAACGAGGTATAAATATTGTATGTTGCATACGTCAGATGAAAAAAAATTATTAAAAAATACATACCGTTCTCCCTGTTTTTTTAGATTTTCTAGTATTTTTTTCTTATTTTTAAATTCCTGTTTTTGCCTTTTTAACAGTTTTTAATGCCCCATTTTGCCTTTTTAGGCAGTTTTTAGTGCTTTTTTCTGCCTTTTTGGCAGTTTTTAGTGCCTTTCCGTGCCTTTTTTGTTATTTTATTTTGCCTTTTTTATAGGTTTTTATGTCCTCAAAATCCTTTCCCTGGTCAAATCCTTTCCCTTACAAAAATTTGGAACAATTGCACGATTTTCAGGAAAAAAAAATAATGTGAAAAATGGACTAAAAATTTCACTATTATTTTTAATATTTTAAATATTATCTGATAGGTTTAAAGTGAAAAGTGTAACTGTCACTTTGTGGCGATTTTTTGTTAGCAATTTTTACAGGTCTCGATTTACAAACAAGTTAAAACACAGAACCACACCGAGCAACACTTCATTCAGTTCCACCGATAATGAAACGTCGCATCAGAGTGAAGTTTTTGCTTTTTACTGTGGACCTTTGAGTCCAAAAATCTCAAAAACGATCAGGCATTCTTGTTGAAAGTTTTTATTTATTAGACCACCAAATATGCAATATCCAAATATCTGTTTTTACTAAAATTGTGGGTGCCAAAAATGGTTTCAAATGGTATTGAGCGCAAAATTGTGTACCGATTTCTTGGTCTCCTAAAATGAAAATCTATGTACGCGACTGTAAGGATGTGTCATACTTCCTTTTAATCCCAAAAAATCCAAGAAGATTTTGCTATCTGGGGTTGTTTGAGCTCTCAGAAGATTTTGGAGTAAAGCAGATACATCCTTGGGACATGGGAACCTTTTCAGTTATCATAGTTTCGTGCAATCTTCGTGTAAACAGTTCTCAACAATATTTATTTATTTTTTATTAATATATTTATTTATTTTGCAATAAAAATTCTTATAGGAACATAGTTTCTTAGTTGAACATATTTTAAATGTACATTGTACATACGTAAGAATTGGAGAATACATAAGGTTTGCTATTTATAAAAGAGATTTTAAGAATACATGAATCGATTTTTTAAAACTGAAAATATTTCTTTCTCAACAATATTTATTTTTTATTAATATATTTATTTATTTTACAATAAAAATTCGTATAGGTTAAGTTGAACAATTTTAAATTTACATTGTGCATACGTATGAATTGGAGAAAACATAAGCTTTGCTACTTATAAAAGAGATTTAAAGAATACATGAATCGATTTTTTTAAACTAAAAAATCAATCTCAAAAAATTTTTAAGATTCTATTGAATTCAATTAAGGCTCTGGAGATCGGTGCATTTCGAGCATACAGAGTCCTAAAAAGTCCAACATGGAAGAACTCTGAATAAAATCTTTTTCATGCATTTCGCAACAACAACAACTGTCACTGTACTGTAGACAGTACACACTTAGGTTCAACATAAATGTAATTTCAGAAATTGTTAAAAATGTGTAGAAATCTTACTGTGCACTGCACTCGAGCGAAAATGAAAGTTTATTTACGAGCCCACATGCCAACCAGCCAGCCAGTCAACCAGACAGCGCGGCCAAATATTTAACACCCACCTAAGACACCACTACCAAACTGCCAAGACCAACCGGCATCTAACACAGAGTACCAAAAAAACATGAAACAAAATTACTATTAAAAAAGTAAGAAAAGTATGAAAAATGCACGGCCACAACTCATAAAGCAGTCAGCGTCAGAGATTACGAGGCCACGCATGCGCGACTCAATTGCAGCCGCACGTTACAGCGCACCGCTTCGAACAGTTAGCCCGGACACGCACTGCAATGTTAACGAGCATGTGTGTCAGTGTGTGTGTATGTACGTGTGGGGCTACGGGCGCAATTGAAATGTGCGGCGCGTGAATTAGCGCGCGTTACGTCACTTGGCAGATGAGCGGCGTTTGACGTTTGGCCGCTGTGCATGAAAGCATTCCAAGAAAATTTTTTAAAAATTTTTCTTGTTATCCATCAACGCCCCAATCCACGTTTTCATTTTTTTGATTGCAGATATTTGGTTTGAAAAAAGCTGAGCTGCCAAAGTTTACGCGCCAAATTAAGCCAACAGATAAATCAACGAGGCGAGCGAGTTACTATTTGTGTGTGATTGTGGTTTTTGTTGTTGTTATGGCTAGTTGACGATCAGATCGCGAATACGGCAATTGCATTAATATAACCGTTATTATGGTATCGTTAAGCAGATTAGCAGTGCAACAACAACACGGCCAGTGTGCATCATTCAGCTGAACGCAATGCAGTGCGATCGCGTTTGGACAATTGAGCGATTTTTGTGTGATCGAGTGAGCTGCACTTCAATGATTCAGAGAACGATTTAAGTAGTGCTGGGTTAATGCAATAGATACATTTTTTGATAAAAAATTTGTCATATTTTCTTCTATTTAAATATGAATCTATGATTTAATAGGCAACCATGTCACAATCTGGTCTACTGAGAGTACACGTACAGTTAACTGGTCACTGAAAACGGGCCTAAAGCATCAACACAAACACGGTTTTTTTTGGTTCGTAGAATATGAGCTCTAGAATTCTGAAGGAAGTCGAAATGACTGCAATGAGTTTTTTGATTACTTCACTTTTTGAACATTTGACAATTTGTTATGACTTCTAAAATTTTTTAAAACCAAAATGAATAAAACAATTGAAGTATTGTTAACAAGTATTTACAAAAGTTTTTTGAAGTATTGTTATAAAGTTTTTGTTTTTGTAATATTTTGTAATAATTCCATATGAGTAACCGTTTTGCTACAGTTTTTTACTGGGAAAAGCTTAAATTTTAAATGTATAGATTTAGTCTTTTGTGTGGTTTTATAGACAATATTCCATAATATTTTTAATCATTTTCTAGACTTTAGAAAATGAAAAATCTAGAATATAGAGTGTTGTCAATTGAGAGCAACCATATCGTTCTGGCTGTAATAATTACTTGAACATAAAAATTTTTACGCATACCTAAAAAATATATATATATTTCTTCATTTACTTCAGCTAAAATAATTTAAATTGAATTGAAGTAAAAAGTCAAAATCTAAATGTTTCTATTTTTTCCCGCTCTTTTCCTTTATTATAATTTAACAAAATACGTCAGTAAGGTAAGGAAAAAATACATGTTTTGAATCTCAGCCTGTAGGTTCATACATTTAAATTTTAATATATTTTGGTCCTGAAAGTTTAAAATAGAAAATTTAGATAAAAGGAGACAATTTTTCTCTTTCATTTCATACCTACTTTTTCATCATTGTACGACTGTAAATACTAAAAAAAAAATCTTTGAAATGGTTATGTCCTTGAAATTTTAAAGCCCTTTAAAAGGACTTCGGGTCAGAAAATAAGAAAATGGGTATGCCAGGTTACTATAAATAACCTCCAGTTTCACGCCTATGTCAACATTTGGGTGGGTCTCAACAAAATGTTTTTTTGTCACATTGTGTTTTCACTCAGTGCTTCATAACTTTGTCATTTTTCTTTCGATTCTATTGATGTTAGGCTTAATATTTACACAAATAATATATCTGTCATCCAATAGAGAGGAGGTAATTTATTTTATCTATAAAAAAATCATTCGAAAAATTATACATTTTGAAAATAGTAGAACAATTTTTTTTAAACTTTCACGGTTCACTGCCCCAAATCTATACATCAATCTATACAGAGATATGAGCTCATAACTGAAATAACAGGAAAAAACATTTTTTTTTTATTTTTCGAAAACGCTTCGTAACCGTAGACCTACGCTAACAAAAAAAGAACTAATCTTACGTTAGGGTCGTTTTCGACCTTCATATATGGGAGTTAGTATAAAAATGAACGTTTATTAAAAAAAAAACAAAATTTTTTGGAACGGTTTAAAAACTTAAAATAAAATACAATTGTATTGTAGTTTTTAAACACTTTCAAGGCATTTTACACACATTACGTTTGCGCTTATTTTTGCAGATATTGTTTAGGCATCCGCAGCAGACAAACTCTGTTTTATTTTGAAATTGACAATTTGACATTTTATCACAATAAACTTTTTTATTTGAAATAAAATAAATAATAATTTACAATTTTACTTTTTTTTGCGTTTACTATGAAATCACGATGAAATTCTAATACAAAACGCGTCGACATATAACGGGTCGAAAACGACCCAGATTGACAAAAATGACACAAATTACAAAAAATGCAAGCCAGCTTAGTTTTTAAAATATGAAACGGTTTGGTTTCGATAGATAATAGTCCAAGTAAGAAAGTCATGAAAAAACTGCTAAAAATAATAACAAATTAAAAAAATATTAAAAGTACCAAAAAAAATTTGGACGAAAGGGACCCTAACGTAGGTCTACGGTTAAGACAAGTTTTTGATTTTCAGTTTCGTGTTCAGCGATGCAAAATTAGACTAAAAAATACTTTTGTTTTTAGGTGCACGCGATTAGTCCACTTTATGTCGAAAAGTGTAATTTATTATTTAATTTATTTTTATAAATATTTGTTATTCAAACCATTACAGGGTTCAAAAATTGACGAAGTAGGATGTTCGTTCGAAATCGTTAAGGAAGACTGGATTGGAGGAAAAAAGAGGAGAAGCCTAACTGAAATTTGAGACATGAGTGAAATCTAAACTCAACCACATTGAGTGCCATTGTCTTTAACTTGAAAATTGTCTAAAATTAGTCTAATCTTTCAGTATAAAATCTAATGAATCATGATTTTTTCAAACTAAAGAAATTGTTAAAGTTTGGTTCCATAGTTGATTTGCTTATTGAAAATTTGTACAGACAAATGCAATGCCAGAGAGTGTATTTATTTTTTGTTGTGCCTTTCTTTAACAAATCTCTTTTTTCATATTAGTTTTTTTTTTGTATAACTTCCACCACACGTAACACTGTCCGCATATTTCCATCTCTCGGATATAGCAATGCGTGTTGCATTTGTTTGAGGGCAGAGTGCAATTAAAAATTCACTTAACGTCTTCAAGTGTTTTCGGGTGTTGTTTACAAAACCCTAAAGATAATAAAAAAATTACAAACAATTACAACAACAACAACATGCACATACCAACAGCATCAGTGCACGCCCCTTTTGAGAAAAACAAACAAACAAAAAAGAAATATTGTGAGTGATGGCTTTCCGGTGTGCTTCGTTTTGTTTGATGTGGTTATAGTAATTTATTGTTGTTGTTGCTTTTGCAATGTGCACTGTATTGTGATTATTTCCAAAGCGTTCAAGTCATACAAATAGGTTTTTGCTGTTTTTGATTTTCGTTGTTGTTTTTGTTTTGTCGCTTGTCACTGCCTGCCAGCTAATCCCGCAGCTCCCACAAAATGCATGTTGGACGCGTTTTTATTGTCTCTTTGTGGGTGTGTGTGTGTGTGTTTTGACTGTTGATTTTGGTGCGTCTCAGCGCTTTTGCGGTAATTTGTATGCACTCAGCATGCGGCCAGCACCTGCGCTTTGACTTCATTGTTGCACTCAGCACTGCTGGCCCTGCCCCCCTTTCTCTTCCCGCATGCAGCAACGCTAATGGGCTTTGGTGCAGCACACAATGCGCCGCGTAATTTTGTACAAATTTCTTGTTGTTTTGATTGTACTTCGGGGCGATTAGATAATATTTGGACATTTAAGTGCGGCTGCTGCAACCCGCCGCACCTCGCACCTCGCATCGCATCGCATCGCATTGCATTGCACCGCAGCGACCATTTCTGGTGGCGGCTACGTGCACAGGTGTCCCACTGTCTGTACGAGTCTGCCTGCATGTATTCATTTGTGTGTGTGTGTGCGTGATTATTGGGGCCAGCTTGCGCACGCCTCGGCCCTGCATGATGTGGGAAAGCCGGCCACAAAGGCAGCCAGCAAATGTAAATAAAAGAAAGCAAGTCAATGGGTTTTTGGCATTTTGTTGTCATTATTGCTTGCTCTACCGTGTTTTTGATTGTTATTGCCGTTTGTTGTTGTTATTGTTATTTTAATTGTTTTAACTGCGGCTTGGCGTGCACTTGTGGCATGCCACATTTGTGCTTTAATGCAGCGTGTGCTTTGTTTTACTTTTCGTTGTTGCTGCCTCTGCTGGGTTTTCTCTTTGTGCGTCTCGTTGGTTGATATTAAAATAGTTTTTCAATTTTTACTGCACCTTGCATTGGTGATGGCATATTTCGACTTTTATATGCGACCTAATGAAATTTTAGTGCTGCCCACTGACTGATTGGATGACGCGCTGGTTCAGTGACGCTACACAGTCGCACAAGTATTTCGTTGATTAATGTTAAGCTGAGATTAAGTAATGATAATAAGCACATAAATTCCAGTCGGATTAGACGCTTTACACGAGAAGTGGTCGTGTACAATTTGGAAGCTTTAAATATTATTATTTAAAACTTTGTTACAAAAAAATTATTAAACTTTTTATGATGTCAAAGAAGACGATGTCTAATTTTGTAATTTGGTTTTGTTATTCAAGTTTGTTATTCAATTTTGTAATGGGCAGTATTTCCCATATGACAGACGTAATTTAATTATAAATTATATCAATTTAATTATAAATCTTTATCAATAATTATAATAATAATAATTTATTTATAATTATAAATCTTTATCAGTTTATCAAAGATAATTCAATTATAAATTATATTAATTTCATTATAAATAATTATAATTATAATAATTATAATTATAATTACAAATCTTTATCACTTTATCAAACATAATTTAATTATAAATTATATTAACTTAATTGTAAATCTTTATCAATAATTATAATAATAATAATTTATTTATAATTATAAATCTTTATCACTTTATCAAAGATAATTTAATTTAAAATTATTTTAATTTAATTATAAATCTTTATCAATAATATTAATAATAATAATTTATTTATAATTATAAATGTTTATCACTTTATCAAAGATAATTTATTAATAAATTATATTAATTTAATTCTAAATCTTTATCAATAATTATAATAATAACAATTTATTTATAATTATAAATCTTTATCACTTTATCAAAGATAATTTAATTATAAATTATATTAATTTAATTATAAATCTTTATCAATAATTATAATAATAATAATTTATTTATAATTATAAATCTTTATCACCCTATCAAAGATAATTTAATTATAATTATATTAATTTAATTCTAAATCTTTATCAATAATTATAATAATAATAATTTATTTATAATTATCACTTTGACAAAGATAATTTAATTATAAATTTTATTAATTTAATTCTAAATCTTTATCAATAATAATAATAATAATAATAATAATTTATTTATAATTATAAATCACTTTGTCAAAGATAATTTTTCATTATAAACCTTTATCAATTTATTTATTTATTTATAATTATAAATCTGTATCACTTTATCAAAGATTAATTATTAATTAAATTTATAAATTATATTAATTAAATTTTAAATTATATTATCTTTGGTTCGAAGATCAGAGCACAACTTATGCGATTTTCTAAATTTCCGATTATTGCTATTGAGTTTGTTAATCAATCGGTAAGTTTGAATACAAGTCAGAGTTCCTTGGATTCGTACCCAAACTCTCTTAGCTTTACCCATAAACTGTTGAATAAGATGCATTCTGTAAATAATGAAATTTGATCTGCCAACTACTGATTGCATCTTCATTATGCTCCAATATTTCTATAAGTAAATATTCTATAACTTGTAATTTTGCAAATTTATACACCAAATTCATCTTCATCTAACTACACAGAATTGTTTATAGTCGAATTCCTTTTAGCCGCACCGTTATCAAGCGCCGATTTTCCACAGTATCACCGACGGCTTAATTAAATCATCAGTTTTCCGCTGATAACTCACAAATGGAAAGCAAACCTTCATTAAAACTTCACCGCAGACTTTGGCCAATTCAGTCGACGCCAGTTGCGCTCAGCGGAGACGCGCGTTGCCATTGCTACGAGCTACTTAATAAAGATACCGAAATAGAGTTGGCAGTATCTGCATAAATTCACTCAAAAAGGCATATTTATGTAAATTGTGTTTATCATTACAATTACGAAGCGCTGCCGCCAGCCACACAGCCACCGCTCGCTGACGCTCTGGCGGCGGTAATTAAAGCCAACAAAGCGCAGCAAAACATAGCCAAATTAAGCGGAATAGGGCGAGGAGAAATGCGTTAATTAATTTTGTTGGTTTTTTGTTGGGGGGATTTTCATTTCGCACAGCCGAGCAGATTGCGTGCAGTTAGGTTTGTTAATTTAAATTATTAATGAAAATTTTAGCATGATTAGAAATGCCACAATACGAGCGCGTCGTAAGTGAATTAAAGTTGCCGCCAAAAATGTGTAACTTCACAAAATGCGAAGCATGTACAAAATTTATTGCAGGAAATATTTTGATTTTTGATATTTTTCCAGTTGCGTGAAGTTTTATTTTCGAAATGTCAAAATTTTGCAGCGATGCTTTTGTGAGTTGCGGCCACAGTAGACGCGCGCATGTGGCGAAAGTGGTTGCAGCTGTGGCGGAATTGTTATTTTTAATAAAGCGCCGAATGCAACAGTAGCTGCCTGCGCCCTCAGCCATCCAGCTGACAGGTAGCAGGTATTTGTCAAACTGACAGCAGGTGACAGCAACAATCCGATTTAAGTACACACAGACTCGACAGTCACACATACTCGTACTTAAAAAATCGGCAATCACATGGAAGACGTGGCGTTACTTTTACCACTTTGCAACAGTTTTTTATTCGCGGAACGCGTTAAAGTAAAATTGTATTTATTTATTAATTTAAGCTAAATGATGTTTGGTTAAACATCAATCAAAAATTATTTTGTTAGTGTTAAGATTTGCCTAAATGTTCATAAATTGTGCGGTGATCGTAGTAACCCACCATTGGGTACAAGACAAGACTGACAAAACTGACCACACAACTTGTGAAACTTAAAGTTTGGGGTACACTCAGTGCCGCACACAGGGGACTTTGGAGCTTTAAATCCCTCCCCCAAATACAAAACACCAGCATGTTTTACAAAATAAGGAAATTAAATCCTCCATACACCAACTTTAAGTAGGAAGTTGTAGCGTCCAAAAAGAGGCGTGGCCGGCAAGTGTATACATACATGATCGGGATTACTCGAAAAATTAATCGAGCAATGTCGGTCTGTCTTTTTGTTGATTTGTACGTTCGGTCATCCGTCTGTGTGTACTTGTGTTCATATGTCTATCCGATTTTCTGGCTTATCGTCCGTTCTTCTGTCTATTCTCCGCCCGTCCGTCTGTCCATCAGGCAGTCACTCCTTCCGTCCATCTGTTCTCCGTCCATGCATCTATCTGATCGTCAATCCGTCCACCCGGACATTCATCTACCCAGTGGCGGATTTAGGGGGTTTTTGGGGTTGAAACCCCCCGAAATATTAGGATCGACTTCAAAACTACATACAAATTAAAAGGCATTTTATGAATATTAAAGAATTACTTTTTGAAAGCCCCCCCAAAATATTTTTCTGAATCTGCCCCTGCATCTGCCTATTCATCTCTCTGTTTTTTTTGGACCGTTCGTCCGTCTGTCCATCCGTCCGTCTGTTCTTCCGTCCGTCTGTCCATCCGTCCATCTGTTCTTTCATCCGTCTGTACAACTATTCTTCCATCCGTCTTTTCATTTGTCCTTCCGTCTATCGTCTATCTATTTGTTCGTTTGTTTTTCATTCGTCCATTTGTGTATTCGCCCATCCGTATGCCCTTTCGTCCGTTTGTCTTGCCTTCCGTTCGTTCTTCAGTCTGTTCTTCATCCATCCACATTCCGTCTGATCTTGTCTCTTGTTATCGTTCTGAAAGACTTCCTGTCTATCTGTCTGTCCGTCTGATCTCTGTTCGTCCAATTGCCTGTTCCTCCATCTGTCTGTTTTCCTTCTATTCGTCTGTCCGTCTGTCCGCCTTTCTCTCCTTTCCTTCGTCTGTCCGTCCATATGTCCTTCTATTCGTCTGACAGTCTGATTACTCTCTGTCCGTCCTACTCTTTGTCTATTAGTTCTTCGATTTGTTCATCCGCTTGTCTGTTTGTCTGTGTGTCCGTCCATTTGTTCGTTTACCTCTTAATTTTTGAACGTGTAATCAGGTATTAGTTTGAAATTTGATGCAGTTAACTAACTTAACTAAAAACTGATATCTACATGGATAGGATCCGCCCACTTTTAAGCAAAATTACCTTATAAGGGCAACATACGAATTAAGAAAATTTTGATATTTGCAAAAAGATATTGTTATAGATATTATACTTATATATTATAGATATTTCCTTAAATCCGAAGTGACATTCTTTGCCATCTAAGATAAGATTTGACTGTGCAAGGTTCATGGTATAAAAAAGTTGTTTGAAACCAGCCGAAACATTCTTAATTTTTTTTAAAATTACTTATTTAGCTGCCTGGGAAGAAGTTATGTAAATGTTTTTATTGAACTCAAATTTTCAAATTTTTCTCACAATAAACTTAATAAACTTAATAATGAACTTAAAATATTTCCAATAAATTTAATATATTTTTTTTCTGAAATTTCATTTCATTCGAAAATGTTAATTGGGTGTGTCTCGACGGTCGACTCATTAGTTTATGAATGAATTTTTAATTGGAGAAATTACCGTTAATCAAGTCTGGTTTATGGTTTCAGCGCGACTCAATGCATTTCTCTTTCGCTGCTCTCGTCGGTTATGTAAGTCGCCGCGCGGTTTCTTTCCTTCCTTCAACTTTCGCAGAACAAAAAAGCTGTCGATTCACATTCCACCGATCGAATGGGCTCGAGAGTGTCCGAAATGCAGACAATTTTAGTGAATGCATTATTGAATGTTAAACAGAGGAAATGACATAATGCTTCCTCAGCGCATATGAACGAAGATGATGCGCTGCACGACCGCCAAAGGTTACAACACCCGTGAACCATTCGATGAATCACGACATTTTCCAATACGAGTGTTCATGTAAACATGAAAAGGAGAAATACAAAACATTAAATGAAATGGATGTGAGCTGCTTAAATCCGAATGTAAGCGCCAAGTTTGGTCTCTTTAACATTGGTCAATGTTCACCATTCATTTGTTTGGTTTGGTTTGGACAACACACGTATTTGGGTTGAATTGAAGAGATAAATTGGCTCTTCTGTGTTGCTTCCAACAATGAGTAATCCATATGTGAAGGGACACATGTAGCAATAACTGAGTTTGACAGTTGGCTTAGGAAAACACAACACTTTGGTATACCATACCAAATGTTTTGTTATTGTATCAAAGATAGTGAATGATTCAGTCTATCGTTGTTAAATCGACCTCAGATTGCCACAAAATTAGGTGATTATTGTCATTTATTTTCCATAGTATTTCAAACATTTCGTAGAATCGCTGTTCGTAGTCTTCTCGTTAAGTACTTAATTAACTGAGCTCGAAGTTTAGTTAATGTACAAAACAAACTTGAGGCTTGGTTGAGACACACGTTGTACTAAAGTACGACTCAGATAACGAGTAAAATTCTGGAGTATAATTTCTTCGAGGTATTGGTCAGACTACAATTAAAATCTTCAATAAGATCTTTGATGCCTCAAAAGCGATCAAAGCTGTCCAGGCTTTTGTAAGATTATGTCTTTGTTATAGGAACACTTAACTGTGAGTTTTTACAGAGAATCAGGTTGCAATTCAAAATTAGGGAAGGCTTGTGCTGTCTTAAAAGTGGTCTAAGAGATCCAGACATTTTCAAGGTATTGTTTCTGTTAAGACAGCTCAATGAAATGCTCGTGTCTTCATAGAGTTTGGCTACAATTCAAACCCTCAAAAAGGTTTGTGCTGTCTGAAAAGTGGTCTAAGAGATCCAGTCATTTTCAAAGCTATGCTTCTGTTAAATGATCAATGATCTTTTTGAATCTTCATAGAGAGTTAGGCCACAATTCAAATCTTCAAGAAAGTCTTTGCTGTTTCAAAAATGGTTAAAGAGATCAATGATCTGTTTGAATCTTCATAGAAAGCCTTCACGAAGGCTTTTACTGTATGAAAAGTGGTCTAAGACATACAGACATTTTCAAGGCCATGCTTCTGTTAAAGCAACTTAATGAACTGTTCATTTCTTCACAGAGAATTAGGCTACAATTCAAACCCTAAAAAGGCCTATGCTGCCTCAAAAGTGGTTAAAAAGATTCACACATTTTCAAGGTCACATCTCTGTTAAAGCAACTCAATGAACTGTGCGAGTCTTCATAGAGAATTAGGCTACAATTCAAACCTTCAACCTGTCTCAAAAGTGGTCAAAGAGTTTCAAGTATTTCTAACGCAATGTTTCTGTTGAAGCAATTCAATGAACTGTTGTAGTGTTTGTAAAGAGTCAAGCGTCAAGAAGGTTCGAGAAGGTTCGAGTAGGTTTTTGCTGTGGTTAAAGACATGGTTAAGAATTTTCCAGGTCATGTTTCTGTTGAAACAACTCTATTAACTATTTGAATCTTCAGAGAAAGTCATCTTCAGACAATTCAAACCCTCAAGAAAGTGTTTGTTGCCACAACAGTGGTCTCCCCCTTTACATAAAGTCATTTTCAGTAATCGCAGTACTGGATTCATTAAATATCGCAGTGTATATATGTATATTCTTGATCGGTTCAACAAGACCTTGACAAGTCTTGACAAGAATTTTTTCTGGAAGAATCATAACTTTTGCATGCATTAATGACATTAATTAAAAATTACTTTTATGTTGCGACTTAAAAACTAAAAGTCATTGAATGATTTTTATTGATGACTTTTATAAATAAAAGTCAATTACTGATTTTTAATGATTACTTAAAAAATAAAAGTCACTGACTGATTTTTATTGATGACGTTTATAAATAAAAGTCACTTACACATTTTTATTTATGACTAAAAAAATAAAAGTCACCAATAATTGTTATCATAGGACAACTAAAATAAAAATCGAAATAAAACTGTTATTTGTTGACTAAAATGAAAAAATCAAAAATAATTGTTATTAAAAGATTTTTTAAATATAAATAAAAATTAATTCTTATTTTTTAATTTTTCCGTAAAAATTACAAAAAAAATTTTATTGCCAAGTTTGATTCTCCGTGTGAAAAGAAATGTATTGCTATATTTCACTTATTTGTATGACTTTTCCTTCATAGTAATTTTTTCAAATATAGTTTTCATAAATAACTGTTTTCCGGTCCCTGACCAAAATTGTGCTCCTTACTACCCCAAAAAAAAAATGCAGATTAACCAAATCGTAAAAGAAAATGATTTCGCTCATGTTTGGTACATTTCAAGAATGAGTCCTCTCGATTCCATATTTTTCCCAGAAATCATTAGAATATTTCAATTTTGGCACCAAGTGACGGGGTTAATAGAAACTGGATTATTTCGAGATATTAAAACATGGCAACGATTCCCAAAGGAGTTGAAAATTATGCGACTAATGGATAAATATTTCATCTTACTGCAACAACACCGAAGCGAACAGCAGCAATGAAATCAGTCATAATTTGACGGCCTAATGGACAAAACGCCCACACCTTTGCGATTCCATTAATAATTTTACGCTTTCGTTGCTGGATGCTGGGCAGCGGCGTCCACTCATTAGCGTCGAAAGCGGCGTAGAAATGGGCTCATTAGCGTGTGGCATTTCGACAGTCGACAGCTGACGGCCGCAGACCGACACACAGTGCGACAACAAGGCGGCACCAGCTTCGCTTTCATTTTCGACATCAATGTGTGCGAGACGCAGCAGAGCCGCAAAGTGGAAACTGCCGCAAGGTGTGACATTTCGGCGCTGCGTTGTGGGCTGTGAGTAATGTTGGGCCGGCGACAGGCAGAAGACGAAGAAAGCAATGGCCAAAAACTGTTACACAAAAGTGCGCGCCCAGACAATGGCCAACAAGCGAAGACGGCGAAACGCCGCAAAAGCAATGAAAACGACAAAACAATCGAAGCCAAACAAACCCACAGCGCTTTCAGCTTTCAGCTTCTGCTTCAGTTTCAGTTCGATTGCGACCGTTCAAACGATCAAACAATGTGAAATGTCCCATCGACAAACTAGTTGTCGCCGTCAGCGGCAGCGCGCTCCCGGCTGGTGTGGTCAGCGCGAGTTTTCGGCGCCGCAGACGTGACTCGGGCTCGGAGACGCGCACACGCAAATGGCTTCCATGCGCAGCATCTGTAATGTTCTGGCGCTGCTCTGGCTGCTGCAGCTGACGCCGCTCGACGCTATTCGGGTGCCGGTAACGGAGCACAACAACAATGCGCTGGGTATGTAATGGCATTTTTCGTAATTGTAGCCAGCCAATAATTTCCACTCGCACAGCTGCAAGTCAGCAGAAGCCGCCCGCCAAAGATGCGCCCGGCTCCAAGCCGCGCCAGCACGCCGGCTACGGCGGCTGTCCGCTCTGCGACGCCTCGGTCTACAGTTACTGCTCGCACAAAGTCGTCCACGATTCCTGCTGCTGTGATTTTCCAGGTAATCCCGCTTGAACGCTCGTCGCATAATTGAGTGGATTGCATTGATTGTCGGCTCGAGTTGTTTATTTAAAATTCGCTCGTCGCTGTGATTTAATGCAATTCCACTCGGCTGCACATCAAAGCGCGACTGCGTTTTAATGCCTTTTCGTGTCATTTAATCTGTTTGCAGTGGTGCAGCTGAAGCCGCCGCAGTGCTTCTACTACGACTGTGCGCTGCTCTACGCCAAATCCTGTTACGAGCATTCGCTAATCAAAAACTGCTGCTGCAATAATCCTTATTGAGCCGTCCGACTGATGACTCTGGACAGCAACACCGAAACAATTGCAAAATCACCGAAAGCAAAAAAGTTTTAATGCATAAATAAAGTGTTTTTTTATTTATTAATAATATATGTGTGTGTGTGTAAGTGTGTGTTTGTGTGTGTGATTGTTTGCTTTGACATGTCCACCCTTAGTGGATTTCACTTTGTGCTTTTGATTATTTTTAAGCTGCCCGAGGCTTCAGTTAAGCATTAAGTTAAAAAATAATTTTTTGTAGGCTCTCAAAGTTGGCCAATAAAGTTGAACTTTTTTTTTAAAACAAAAAATTGGCTTTTGCTAAAGTTGAAATAATGTGATTTTCTTTTGTCCTGCAAACTTTAGCTTGAAATGAAAATTGGTGGTGAAATAATGACGTCTTTTGGCCCACAGTGGCAGCGCTAAAAGTCAGTGGGAAGTGTCTGTGTAAATATTGTAGGCTACTATAAATATATGTAAATATATATAGCAAAACTTTTTGAGTTGACTGACTGATTCTTTAGCGTCGAGTCCAAGCCATTTAAACTACAAATATGACATTTGCATAGAGGTTTTAGTGGCGGTTAGCAGATATCAATCAATGTCCGATGACACAAAGAGTCCATTGAGCTCTATTAAAACACTGGAAAGAAAAGCATTTAGCGGGTAATTCGTTTTCACGAAGTCAACACAAAACGACACAGGGTTTCGAAGGATTTTCAGCGGCGAATTACAGAAGATCTTGCCCAAAAGAGCAGGATTGACAGTAGATACTTTAATATTAATAAGAATTAACCATATTTTTATGTTTCAAATCACCAGGAGGATTGGAATCACGTCAACCAGGAGACACCTTTCTTTGGAGTCCCACTTTGCCGGCCTCTACCGACTTCAATTTTGAATTTTTTTTCAACTATTATACATTTGTATACTTTTCAAGTATCAATAAAAACTGATGAAAACATGGATGGTACTAATGATTACTGTTTTTTTTATTGCGCTTGTAAAATCACCTCAAAATCGAGCCTCTAGACTGGAATATCCCCTTAAGCCACGAGGTGTGGGAGTGGAAATGCAAAATACGGGTTGCTTATAAAAAAAAAGTCTGCTTATGTTCACCATCGACAGATCAGTTGTATCATTGAGGAAGTTAAGGTCTTTTTAGTACTTTTTCTAGTCAAGATAGCGTAATCATCGTAGTTCAATCTTTTATAGCTGAGACGGTATTCGTTGAGAGAAGGTTGATTCTTTGTGCATATCGGCCAAAGCTCTCTCGTTTTCTCACCTGTTGGAGCAAGAATTCACCGCTTGGTTTGTCTGTCCAAGTCCTCTCTTTCACATCGGTTAGGTAGCCGTGGGTGTGTCGGACTTAATATATGAATTACCAAAAGTATGTGTAGGAACAATTCATTCACGTTGAAACAAATACAACTTAATTATTCAGTATTTAAATTATTTTTTACCAAATTTGTTTTATATTTTATAATTTTTTTATTTTAATTTTTTTATTTATTTATTTTTATTTTTTTATTATGCACACATATTGATGAGTGAAAGCCAACTGGCAAGTGTCCAGTAAAAATTCAAATAATTGACGGATAGCTTGCATTGTCGCTTCCATCTATTTGTCCAACATTACGAGTACATTTCATTTAATTTTGTCAGTGTCGAGTCAAGAGCCGCTGCCGTTGTTGTTGGTATTGTTGTTGGACAGCAACTGCTGTATGTATTTTAACAAGTGTTCTTCAAATTGTTGACCAAAAAACTGCCAAATCATCACTACAACAATAATAACAATAACAAAAACCATAACCACAATAACAACAATTGACAAATGTTGCTTTCAAATGTGAATCGACATGTGGCTACGTGCGAATATTTTCGTAAATTTTTGTGGCTCGCATTGCTGTTTAGCGATTTTTTTCTCTTTCTTTCATTTTCATTTTACTTCGTCTTATTTGTTATTGGTTGTGTAACTATTCGATTTTGATTTTTTTGAAAACCATTTTTTTAACAAGTGCTTGCGTTGGTAAGTAAGTATTTGCATTGCGTTGTTGCTGCCGTCGACTGTTTCGATTGCCTGGCTGTCGAAGTTTGCTGCGTGGGATACATTTTTGGGCGCCTTGTAAGTGGTTGCAAATGCGTGGGAAAGCAATTCAAAGTGAAATTATGCATAGCCATACGAAAATTAACTACAATATTTGTACATACTTGTCGCCGCAAATGTGTACGAGCCTTACATTCCATATGATACAAGTGTTGCCATTCCCTAATTATATTTGTGTGGACTTTGTGGATCGTGTCAATTTGAAGTTCAAGTTCAAGGACAGTTCAAGTGCACACCAGAATTTGAACACACACACGCCGCACACTCGAGATTCACTCACACGCAAGGACAGAGAGAGAGGAGACGCTGATATTGCGGGGGAGTGATAGACGCCGTTCCAAGTGAAGACAAAATTGTATTGAAATTTCTAAAAGTTTTAATAAAAGAAGTGGTAAAGCCTATAACAAGTTTCAAATTCTGTGTACTTCTGTCCGTGCCGCCTACGGATTTGCCGAAATATCCATATTCGTTCGATGCTAACAAGAGCTCGGGCCAAAGCTGTGGTCGCCGGGAGCCAGGAGTCAATTAGCGATATGGATGCGGAAGAGCCAACGAATGAGCCAGTTAGCGCTATTCCAGGTGATCAAATATCGATTTTGGTGTCTAGCATAAACGCACTCCGACAGTGTGTCGAGGAGCTGCGTAGTGATGCAGTGCGCAGCCAGCAGCGTGCCGGTGGCAGTTTCGTCAACACTGCGCCGGTAAACGCGCAGTCGCATGTTGAAGCGCAGCCAGGGCTTTCGTCAACGCAGATACCGTCAAGTATTCTGCAAACGCCGACGTCGCACGGAGGCATGCTTTCGTTAACGGAAAACGCTGCCGTAAAATTGTTTCCGCTGCCAACCTTTGATGGTAATCCTGAGGATTGGCCACTTTTTGTGTCAAACTATAACGACACCACGGCCGAGTTTCAATATAACAACCGGCAAAACCTTATGCGGCTGCATAAGGCGCTGCAAGGTGCGGCCAAACGTGCAGTAACGTCCTTACTTATTTATCCCGACGACGTACCGAACGTCATCAAGGAGTTAGAGTTCAATTTCGGCCGCCCGGAGTTGCTCATAAAGGCGCAGCTTCAAAAGGTACAGAGGTTCCATGCAATCGGCGATAGCCAGTTGGATCAAATACTGATCTTTGCGAATCAGGTCAGAAATATAGTCGCATTTTTCAAATCCGCCCGTTGCGAACATCACCTGATGAATCCAACTTTGTTGGAGAGTCTCGTTTCTAAGCTGCCGCCGCCGAGGCAGTACGAATGGAGTCAACGTGCAGCAAACATAGTCCCGTTTCCTACAGTGGAACACTTCAGCGAGTGGCTAAGTGACGTAGCCAAGGTAGTTTCTTTGTTGCCAGGAGTCTCAGACTCGTCGCTTCGTTCCATTCACGCCGGCGCAACGCAGTCGACGCCAGCAGCGCAGTCGCGCACTCAGACTCGTCAGTCGGTACCCAGGGAAAATGGCGCACGCCGAGTATTTCACAGCAATGAAGTACAGCCAGAACAAAATGTCAATTGCTTGCAGTGTGGGCAACAACACGAGTTAGCCGTTTGTCGCCAATTCCAGTCGCGTGACATAAAAGCAAAATGGAGTCTTGTCAAAGGTAATCGACTATGCTTCGGATGTCTCCGAAAGGGACATAACCTCTCAAACTGCCTGTCGAGCAAAACGTGCGGCATCAGTGGGTGCACGCGCAAACATCACGAGAGCTTACATCAAGTTTCGCCGCCTAGTCCAGCCGCCGGCGTCGCTGCAGAGCGCCTATTAAATTGCATGTCTGACGTGCAGTCGATTTTGTTCAAAATCTTGCCAATTATTTTGGTAGGGCCAAACGGAGCTTTGCCTGGGTATGCAATGTTGGACGAAGGGTCCTCAATTACGCTTCTGGAAGACAATGTTGCTGTCAAACTAGGCCTTAGGGGTCAAAATGAGCCATTAACACTGCAGTGGTACGGTAACAGCCAAACAAGAGAGAAATCTCGAAGAGTCGCTCTTAGCATAAGGGGTGAGGACTGTGATGCAGAATTTCAGCTCAAAAACGTGCGTACAGTGAAATCCCTCAATTTGCCTCAACAGACGTTCGAAAAGCAGCAGTACCACCATTTGTCGTCATTGCCATTAAGAAGCTACGTGGGTGCCAGGCCTGTAATATTAATTGGTCTTGACAATAGTCACTTATGTGTTGCTCAAGAAACTATTCAGGCGAGAGCTGATGAACCAATCGCCGTTTCTACGCAATTGGGGTGGGTGGCGTACGGCCCATTAAACAAATGCCAAATGGTGCCGCCACGCTTGTTGCATGTTCAAGAGTCGCACTCACTGCAAGAGCTGCAGAAGTTGGTGAACGAGTATTTTTCTATCGAGAGTTTTGGAGTGCGCAGCACTGATGTAATTTTGGAGTCTGATGATAATCGCCGCGCCAAGGCGATTCTGCGTGAAACAACGAAGGACATCGGAAAGCGATATGAAGTCGGTTTGCTGTGGCGAGAAGACAAGCCTGCACTTCCCGATAGCTACGACATGGCCTACAAACGGTTGATGAATCTGGAGTCGAGAATGGCAAAAGATGACATATTTGCCTCTAATTACCGGAACGAGATCAACAAATACTTAGAAAAGGGTTACGCTCGTCTTTTGCCGCAACCGGAGTGCAGAAAAGTGGGTCCCGCAACGTGGTATTTGCCACATTTTGGGGTGGTAAATCCACACAAGCCAAATAAACTGCGAGTCGTTTTTGACGCCGCCGCCACTGCGTCAAACGTTTCGCTAAACTCAGCCCTGTTAAAGGGGCCGGAGCATGCCCAGTCGCTGATGATAATCATGCATAAATTTCGCCAAGGGTTAGTTGCTGTCGCCGCTGACATTCAAGAAATGTTTTCGCAGGTTGGCATCAGATCTGCCGACCAAGATTCGCAGCGCTTCTTATGGCGCGATGGGAATCCTGCCAGTCCAGTCCGCACATATGTCATGTCATCGATGATTTTCGGAGCCATTTGTTCGCCATGCTGCGCCGAATATATTAAAAATATTAACGCCGCCAAATATGAGTCCGCCATGCCTCGAGGGGTTGCAGCCGTGGTGAACAATATGTATGTTGACGACTTGGTCGTCAGCTTCAACAGCAAAAAAGAAGCAGAAGAGGTAACAAACGAAATCATCGCAATCAACGCGGAGGCCGGATTCAGGCTGAGAAAGTTCATTTCCAACGACAAAGTCCTTCAAGCCAGGTTGTGCGCTGGTATTGGCGAAGTAGCAGACGTCATGAATATGGAGCGAAAGTCAACTGTCGACAAGGTGTTAGGTTTCTTTTGGAATACGGCTACGGATTCGTTTGAGTTTCACATACAATTTCATAAAATCGCCCGAGATGTGTTGAGTTGTGCACGACCGCCGACAAAAAGAGAACTTCTGGGTATCATCATGGCGATTTACGATCCGTTTGGACTTCTCGCTAACGTTACCGTTTGCATGAAACTACTTATGCAGTCTCTGTGGAAACGCCAGATCGAGTGGGACGAGCCACTTCCTCACCAGCTGCACATGCAATGGTCAGCATGGTGGGAAAGCTTTCAAGATGTAACAAATTTTTCGGTTCCGCGTTGCTACTCACCACTCCTGATGTCGGCAGATGAAATTCAATTGCATGTGTTCGTGGATGCCAGCTCCAGTGCTTATGCAGCGGTGGCATACCTACGCGTGGCAAAGGGGGCGGAGGTTAACATTGCATTCGTTGCCGCTAAAGCGCGTTGCGCGCCTTTGAAGGGTATGACTATACCACGTTTGGAATTGCAGGCCGCAATTCTTGGTTGCCGCTTGGAAAGATCTGTGAGGGAGTGTCACGATTTTCCTATACGTCGAGTGGTATTTTGGAGTGACTCCACAACTGTACTGCTCTGGATTCGTTCCACCACCAGGGAATACAAACAATTCGTCGCCAGCAGAATATCAGAAATCCTCGGAAGCACCCAGCCATCGCAATGGCGCTGGTTGCCAACCTCAGCAAATGCCGCCGACGATGCCACAAGAGCCAAGCCAATATCTGCAGTCCGATCAAGTTGCCGCTGGATTACTGGGCCAGCATTTTTACGTCAACACGAAACCGAGTGGCCAGTAGAACCCTCGCCGCTTACATCAAACGATTGTGCCGCTGAAGAGAAGGAGAACTGTTTTCTGGTCTTGCCAACATCAGGCGAGTATGCTTTGAAATTTGTTAAATTTTCATCGTTTTTGAATTTACTCAGGGTCATGAGTTGGGTCTTGCGTTTTGCTCGCAACGCAAGAAGCCGCAGTCGTCGTTCGGGGGAGCTAACTGCAGCCGAAATCGTGGAGGCAGAGAAAGTGGTCTGCCGCCGCGTGCAAGAAGAAGTGTACGCCCCCGAATTACAACTGCTGCGTACAGAGCAGCGGTTGCCAAAGTCCAGCACATTATACCAGTTAACACCGATGTTGGACGATGATGGTCTCCTCAAAATCAACGGTCGAATTGATGCCGCCTATTGCCTACCAATATCAGCTCGTCGTCCAATCATCATGCCGCAACACCATCACGTCACGCGTCTTATAGTTAGACACTGGCACATGAAGTTGCACCATCAAAACGACTGCCTAACGCTGAACGAGATACGGCAGAAGTTTTGGGTACCGCACATACGATCAGTGCTGAAATCAGTTAAAAGGCACTGCCACGTATGTATCGCCCACGTCGCCAAGCCAACTACGCCGTTAATGGGTCAGCTGCCTGTGGATCGACTGATGCCGTACGTACGTCCGTTTAGTTACACCGGGGTTGATTACTGCGGCCCATTTGTTATTACCATTGGTCGTCGTCACGAGAAGCGGTGGGTGGCACTGTTCACGTGCCTAACGGTGCGTGCCGTGCACCTGGAGATAGCGGCGGACTTGTCCACCGATGCGTTTTTGGTGTGCCTACGAAATTTTGTTAACCGACGAGGCGTGCCTGTAAGACTGCGGAGCGACAACGGCACCAATTTCATTGGTGCACAGAAGCTACTCCACACCGACAAAAGACTGTGGGACTTCGACCGTATTGGGCGAGATGTTGCCAAACAGGGCATAGAATGGCTGTTTAACTGTCCTGCCAATCCATCAGCGGGTGGTTGCTGGGAAAGATTGGTGCAGTGCGTCAAGCGCCTTCTGCAACGAGTTCTTAAAGAAACAGCGCCGCGCTTGGAAACGTTCAGAAGTGTACTAATTGAGGCTGAAAATATAATAAACAGTCGTCCACTTACAGATATTCCAGTTTCGAATCAAGATGAAGACCCGCTGACACCTAACCACTTCCTGTTGGGTTGTCTTAACTCCACCCAAACACCTAGTCCAGAAGAGGAAAATGTTTGCCTACGGAAGCAGTGGAGAATTGCCCAAGCACTTAAGGACCGCATGTGGAAGCGATGGACCGTCGAGTACTTGCCATCGCTACTGCGCCGCTCAAAATGGAGAGAAACCGCTAAGCCTTTGCAACCAGGACAACTTGTAATCATCTGCGACTCGAGCCTGCCAAGAAGCCAATGGGTGAAGGGGAAAATAATTGACGTCAACAAAGCCAACGATGGCCAGGTTCGTTCCGCTACAGTCCGCACCAGCCAAGGAATTATTCGACGACCAGCCAACAAGCTAGCCGCTTTGAAAGTTTGTGAATCCCTGTAAGAATTCACCGCCGGGTGGGATGTCGCCGCAAATGTGTACGAGCCTTACATTCCATATGATACAAGTGTTGCCATTCCCTAATTATATTTGTGTGGACTTTGTGGATCGTGTCAATTTGAAGTTCAAGTTCAAGGACAGTTCAAGTGCACACCAGAATTTGAACACACACACGCCGCACACTCGAGATTCACTCACACGCAAGGACAGAGAGAGAGGAGACGCTGATATTGCGGGGGAGTGATAGACGCCGTTCCAAGTGAAGACAAAATTGTATTGAAATTTCTAAAAGTTTTAATAAAAGAAGTGGTAAAGCCTATAACAATACTTATAAGACAAACAAATGCTTTGGTGATGATCTTTTAATTGTTAATGAAAGGTTGTGAGTGGCTGCAGTTGACTGTTGGCAAAACAAAAAAAAAATACCAAAAACTCAGAAATGAAAGTTTGACAACTTGTGCAAAACATGTCAAATTATTCACTTCCATATGGGTTCAGGTTGTTTGTTTCGTCAGCTCGGCGTGTTCCCTGCAATTTCAGTCGAGTTCAGTGTTAGTTGATTTGCTGCAAATTCTCCAGAGTTTACTGAAGAAATTTTAGCAATTTGCCGCAACAATGGCGCTGCCTGATCTACTGTACTGTGCCACTGACTGCCAGGTGCCATAAGGAGTCATGGCCGACAGCGGCGGGAAGGTAAAAATTAATTAAAAGGCTCGTAACGGCGCCTTGGAGGCTCATCATGGCGCATGCTTACGGAATATGACAGAACGACAGCTTTCGCAGAACGACAGCAGTCCAGGCGGAGACAGCAACAGGAAACAGGCACGCGGCAGTCAGTGAACCAGCAACAATAACGGTAAAAGCAAAAGCAAAGGTGAAATGTTATTTGTTTGGCAGGCAACGGCAATTAATCTGATTAACAACGCTGCTGAATATTTAATTGTAGCTGCTCAAATATTTAGCTTGGGAAACTAGACGAATGAAATTTAATATGTTGTACACGAATGCACTCGAACTCTATGCTTCAGTGTAAAGAGTTTGAGAATTCCCAGAGGAGTCAAAACTACTCCATTGAAGTATTTTTTAAGTTTGTTGTATAGTTTTTTGTGTCAACTACCTGAGAAGTCCTTTTGTAACCAGGTACCCACTGAACTGCAGACCATTACCAAACAGTGATGTAAAGAGTTACGAGACCATGTCTTCTCAAAGGGCGCCTCTCGTCGCGTGATGTCTGCAGTAGCTGCGGAGAAGATGAAGAAGAAGTAGAAACGATTCAACACTTCCGGTGCCACTGCTCGGCTCTGCAGGATCGCCGACTCCGTACCCTGGGGTCAAGATTCCTAGCATACCTGGCTTGCGCGGCAAAGTTGAAATTTCGGAACTGTTTTCCTATACCAAGATGGCCTCACACCCTTCCCTACCTAACCTAACCTAATCATGTCTCAGTGATTGTTGCAGTCTTTGTCTTTTGAACTAAACTTGTTGCACCATGTCAACGGCCCCTTTTTGCAGAGAGTGTAGATTTGTCTCTGGTTTACTGTCACAGTTGTAAGGATGTGGAGGAAATGCAGTTTAGGAGACGGCCCTGTCTTTAAAGCTTTCTGGACAGCAATATAGGACATATGTTTAGGGTATGGTAGGCTTAGTGTCACTGGAGGATAGTAATTCATTCAAATCTGAGGCTGGTTTCGATCGTTATTGAAGACAGGCGGCAACAGTATGAGGCGGCTTGTTCCACTCTCAGGGCACCACAATGTTACTTAGAGGGTGTACCACTTTTTACTTAAGGAGATCTGTTCATAAGGTATCGTCCCACTATTATGGTACCACAATGGACTTGAAAAGCCTACGAGTGTCGGACAATAAGGAAACAAACTGCTTAATCTAAACTAAATTTTTACTCATGGAGATCTGCTTATAAGATCTCGTTGCACTCTTAGGGCATCCCAATGGGTCTTAGAGGCCTCCGAACGTATTGTTGGACAATCGTTAAACTGTCTGTTTTACCTAAAATATATCTTGTCTCACTCTTAGAGCGCCACAACGGGCCGCCGGGTCTTAGAGCCGGGTCTTAGAGCGTCACGACTGTACTGCTGGACAATCGTAAAATTGTCTGTTTATCAACTTCTTGTATCTATCTATTATCTTATGAGGATCTGTTGATAAGATCTGGTGCCACTGGTTCTAAAGAATTGGAGTCTGGTCTTGGACAAATAACACCGAGCGACAACAAACTTTACACACGAAAAAATCGATATACTCACGAAACTAAGAGCCAAATGTAGTAAAAATGCGTTTTTAGTTTTTCTCTCTGGCGTCAGGATTTTTTTTTAAAGGACTTTGAAATTTCAAGGACATGTTTATTTCAAAAAATTATTTACAAAATTGAGCGCATTGTAGAATAACAAATGGGTATCAAATGAAAGATAAAAATCTTAGAATCTTAGTAAATTTTATGTTTTGGTGAAAAAGGACGAAGAAGTATTGAAAATTTCCTTTTAAAATTTTATTCTTGAATATCCTTGGAAATTTTCAATAGTTTTTTGGAAAAAAAATTATATCTTAAGGACTAATATGTACATCACAACATCCTTGAATTTCGTCCTTCTAGTTCCGCGAGTATATAGATTTTTTCGTGTGTTTTCCAGGGACCGTAACAGTTATAAGTTTTAAGTATTAGAAAAATCAATGTTTAAGAGTTATTTTTTGACTTTTATTTAATGACTCACCAAATAACAGTTATTTTTTATTTATATTTTAAAAATCTTATAATAACAATTATTTTTGATTTTTTTCTTATTAGTCTACAAATAACAGTTTTTTTCGATTTTTATTTTAGTCTTCCTATGATAACAATTATTGGTGACTTTTATTTAAAAAAGTCATAAATAAAAATCAGTCAAAGATTTATTTTTTAACTCATTAATAAAAATCATTCATTTAATTTCGCAATAACCAAAACACTTCTCAGAAGTGACTTGAACCAATTTATCTTTCAGTTGGTAAGAATCACTCGTCAATTGTTTAAATAAATTTAATTTGCAAAAAATTGTTTATTTTCTTCGAAGTTCAAAATTTTGTACCGAAGTGTGTTTCGATTTTGTAAATGTTGTTTGAAACAATTTTTCACAATGAATTAAATCTTTTTTTTAATATTTTGTACTGCAGTGGGTTGAATTTTAATTGTTTATGCATGTCAATGTTAATGATTTCAAAATAAGTAAACATTTACTTATTTATTTATATATTACTTTTCAACATTTTTATCAATGATTTATGTCACTGCTGCTTTAAAGAAATTTCGATTTTTCGATTTTTAGGCGTGTTGGCATAAATTTCCTTTCAAACTTCTCCGTTGAGATCATTAATTAAGTGTGATTGATAAGTGTGTGTGTGTCTGCGAGTTGAGTTGGCAATGACAATGCACGCGTCGCCATTAAAAAGTTTAAACCGTAAAAAAGCACAACAATTTCATTGTGTCAATATAGAAATAAAATTCATTTCAAATTTATTTTCGTATTTTTGTACATTTCATTGCGTTTGAGTTGCGTCGGCACTGTCGGCACGCGTTGTTGCGTTGCTCCTTGGAGCGCCGAGGCGGCATTCACCACTTTCTCGGTACCGCAACAACAATGCCGACGACTTTCTCAAAGTCGAGGCTGTGCTCGTGTGCCCATGTATCAGTCAACAATAAACAATAAACTTGAAATCATTGAGAAAACTTTTCTGATTATATTTATTACGAAATTATCTGCGCTGGCGTAATGCGAAGCGAAAAAACACAAAAACGCAAATATGCTGAATTTGTTGAAATGCCGCGTGAAAGAAACAACACACAAAATAGCAGTAACGAACGAGCCTTGAGCGGGCTGCTTCAACTTGGGGCTAAATCAATTCAATTAAGTTAGATTAGATTCCATTTCTGTCAGCCTCGCCCTGTGCGCATTGCAGCCTTCCGGGCGTTGAAGCGTTTGTCTCCAACACTTGACACGCATTGACTAAAATGCCGATTGTGCGCGCTCAGCTTTGACGCTTCTTGGGCGTATTTACGAGCTGCGAGCTAATGCCGCGACGGCGCTTATCAGTTCGAACTTCGAATGGCTTGCGAACTTGGCACCAGCGTCGTTGCGATTTTCATATCCGTCGCTCATGTTTATTCGTGCGACATTTATAAACCTCGAATCTTATGTCACACATTTGCTGTACAATATAAAATTAATACGCGGTCGCATTAAGTCATTTCAATGCTTGCATATAAATTTGTTGTCAATTCTGTTGCGTCGTTTTTGCGCGTTCTACATCTTTTCGGCTCCTTTGTACTCTACATTCGGTAAATTCACTTTGCTATGGAGATGTGGAAAAGTGGAAAAGTTTTTAACAAATAGTGGTTTGATTGGAATGACTAAAGTATTACTTTTCAGAATCACCAAGAGGCGACATAGGCAGCGTTTTTTTTTTTACCTTTTTAACTGTTCATCCGTTTGACTTTCTGCCCATATGTTTGCTTGTCCTTCTGTTTGTTTGTTTGTCTATTAATCTATCTGTTCGTCTGCGAGTCTGTTCATCTCCAGGGCTGCAAACCATTTCAAAAGTCGATGTGGTTCGGTTCAGTGATTCGAACCACTCAGAAGAATCTGAATAGCGGTTCGGTTCGGTTCAAGTGGTTCAACTTCTTTTTATAGTATTTACCTGTAAACGGTGCAAAGATATCATAGAATCATGACAAATATTATAGAAAAATCTTTTATTTTAAATACATATTTATTTAACAAAAAATAAAAACAACATAAAACTGAAAGGAACTTTACATTTTTAAGGTATCATGGCACGTTAGAAAGGGGAATTTTTAATGATTTACAAAATTATTTATTTTTCAGCTCCTTTATTATCAATCTTTTTGACAATTTTTTTACAATATATTGATGGTTTAAGGAACACAAAAAAATGTATGTTTTTTTTATCATATCGTCTCTTATATAGGTGGAGCTGAAATCGCGTAACAAAAAAAACACATCCTCCATTGCGGACACTTAATCTCCGAATCGGCTAATCTGAAACAAAAAAACAAAACGATTCATAATTATTAAGCTTTCAGACACAGGAATTCACCAGAAAAATAAAAAAAACGCTAAAAATAAAAGGATAGGAGCTTTTTGAAAAAAAGTGTAAAATTTTGACTGCGTTTTTCACCTTTTTCCCCAGAAAAAGTACTTTACATTAAAAATTTTTCTTCAATTTTGTGGTGGATTCTTGTAAAAAATAAGTTAATAAAAAGAACTAAAAAATTTTTTTTTAAATCGGTCGAGCCAATCCGGAGATTAAGCTACGCGACTTCAGCTCCACCTATATAAGTAAGAGACAATATGCAAAAAAAAAAATTTTGTTGTGTTCCTTAAACCTTCACTATATTGTAAAAAAATTCAAAATGATTGATAATAAAGGAGCTGAAAAATAAATAATTTTGTAAATCATTAAAAATTCCCCTTTCTAACGTGCCATGATACCTTAAATGCTTTGCAAATTGTTTTTTAACTGATTGAAGCATCAAAAGAGGTTAATGCTATTGATTTTTCATCGCTGAACACGAATTCGCCTTTAAAAATTTTGCTCTACGTCGTTTAAGAAAAGAGTTCAAGACCTCAACATTTTTCTCAATCACTTTTAATAAAATATAGCATATTGTTGAAAACTTGTAAATCCCCATAACCTTTATTTGCATGATATATCTTTTCGACTTAAGTTAAAAAAAAATACACTGAATCAATCCATAATTTTAATGACGCAAAACTTTATTATGTCTGCTTGCATTTATAAAGCTTGTGATATGTTAAATTTTGATTTGGAACCAGTTATTTTTTATATTAAAAATTATTATTTTGTATTTTGAACCGAACCAACCCGAACTATTTTCATGATTCTATTTTCTGGTTCGGTTCGGAAATCCCAAAACAAAAATGGTTCGGTTCATGGTTCGAAGCAAAGTGCGAAAAAAGGCGGTGGTTCGGTTCAAAACCGGTTTGCAACCCTGGTTTGTACGTTTATTCATCCGTTCATCGATTTGCTTGTCAGTCAGTTCGGCTGATCAACTGTTTGTTCCTTCAACTGTTTCTGTATCCGTTTGTCTGTTCAACTGCCTTTGTCTGTCCATCCATTTATCCCGCTGTATGTCCCACCTGTCTGTCTCTGTATCTGCTCGTCTGTCCATCAGCTTATTCCTGCATCTGTTCGTCCTTTTGGATTGTTTGGCTCACCGTCCGTCTGTCTTTCCATTCGTCTGTTCACCTGCCATTGCCTGTTCTTCTGTTTGTGCCTCTGTACCAGTGGCGTGCACAGCATTTCATTTTTGAGAACGTTCTGTATACAACTTTTGAGCCCATTTTTTTCATCCAAAATGTTAGTGACAAACAGATACTTGCTTAGATGTTCGTTCGTTTCGTTCGGTCCATCCGTTCGTTCTTCGGACAGCCCACCTACCCGTCTGTAAGACTCGTGTATCTGCCTATCCGTCCTCCTATCTATTCATCTGCCTTTTCTTCATTTTCTCTGCTTAGACTTTCATAGGTCTGTTCCTTCATCTGTTCGTTTCTGCTCCTGTCCGTTCATCCATCAGTTTTTTAGTTCGGAAGCGTTCCCACGGTTTACAACTTCCAAATGAAACTTTCTACGGAAATTATTAAAACTTTGAGTAAATGCAGATTAGAAAATGGGCGTGGTCTAGCCTCTTCATCTGTTCGTTTCTGCTCCTGTCCGTTCATCCATCAGTTGCTTAGTTTGGAAGCGTTCCCACGGTTTACGATTTCCAAATGAAACTTGCTGCGGATATTATTAAAACTTTGAGTAATTGCTGATTAGAAAATGGGCGTGGTCTAGCCTCTTTTATGTATAATTGCCATCTGAGTCCTTTTTTTTTATCAAATGAATGACCATCTAAATAAACATAAATAATAAAATAATGTAAAAAATAAAATAATGTAATATTTTTGTCGCATACAACTGGAAATGCCAGTATTGCAGCTACTTAACCCTTTCTGAGCCAATATTAAAACTTTTTTTATTAATTACCTTTTTAGTTAAATCCGGACATACTGCTTGGTGACTTAATTTTTCTATTAAAAATTCGATAATTTAAAAATGAACGGACAAGAAAATGTCTGACCACAGCGCAGGGTGAGACTAAGTCGCTTAAAACTCATCAAAACTCTCACACACTCTGACTCTCTGTTTTTGTTTTATGAGCGCTTATGTAATTTTCTTTTCACTTCTAAATCAATTCGAAGGAAAAAAGTTAACTTACCAACAAAACAACAAATAAAAGAATCGGCGCAAAAACTCAACAAATATTTTTGAATCTGCGTAAATATTTCATCGTTAATGCAAATTCGATGCGCTGTTTGTTGCTGTAACACAAGCCATGTATGTATGTATGTATGTAGATTGCATGTTTATCAGCCAGTTGTTGTAGCCACTTTCCATATCCGCCGCTCTGTCGCATCCGCATCTGCATAGGAAGTGTCTATCTGTGCGGTATTTATGACTGTCACAAATCTATCTATGAGCGGAGCGAATTGCCGCATCAATTCGCCATACCGAATATATACTTAAATATGTGTTTATATGTATGTATGTTTATATGAGTGTTTGTGTGTTGTGTGCGTCTAACATGTGCCACTTGCTTAGCGCGGCGGGTTAATGAAGATTTATGCTAATCAAGCGTGGCAATTCCGATGCCAGTGCAGGCGCTTTGGTATGCTGGGAGAAATTCTTATGTAATATGTTAATGTGTCGCGACGACGCCGCGCTTCTGTTGTATTACAAAATTTTAGATTTATGCTTTTCATGCGTAAACATTTTTACAGTTTGGCACAAAGAAAGTTGTTAGCTGCTCGTAAGGCGACCAACTAATCGCAAAGTTACAACAATAAAACATTCAAATGAAGGGAAGAAAGAAAAGATAGATATGTGGAAAATTGATTTGTTGGGATTAACTGAATTTGTTGCGTCAATATGGGTCTTTCAAAAAAGCTTTAAAGAAGTAATAAGTTATGACTTGAGCACTTTTAAAGTTGTAGGACTTTTTTTATATAAAGTTGGATTCAAAGTTTTAAGTTAAAAGGTGTTGGACGTGGTAGTTGTAGGAAGACCGTGTCTCCGGTAAAAGGATCAAATTGAGGACGTCCTATCATCAGTTACTGTGAGAAGAACACGAAGCAGTGATGCCAGTAGAGAACTTTTGCGGCAGACCGTAAAGTTTAATACAGACTTTGGACAAATTTTGGAAATTATGGTTGGCTTAGGACAGATGAGACTGATGAGCTGCAGGTGCTGTGCAGAAAGTGTTCTATTCTCTCTCCATCTGACCACAGAAGCTTGCATCTTTTGTGTATTAAAGCACTGCAATTTAAAGAACAAAAGAAAAAAATGCCAAAAAGAATAAAGCTTGGACAAGAGGCGTCTTCTTTAACTTCATCCTTCTTGGAATAAGTTTAAAGAAGATCACAATAGATCTAACAGGTCGCAGTATATAAAACCTTTTTTATATTTAACCCTTTCAAGTAAATTTCCACATTTCTTGAGATACAAATTTTTCCTTCAGAATATTGACTTTTATTGAACATTTTAGCAATAAAATAAAAAAAAAAAATAAAAAAAATCATTTTGGTTGAGAATTACAGCTTCATCAATTTTGTACGATATATCGTACAATTCATTTTTTTGATAGAAAACATAAATTATAACAACAAAAAATCAAATCATTTTGATCGAAAGTTATATCAATTATATATATAAACAATTGATTCGCATTTATTCGTCCTTATATAACCGTTGTTGTTGTTGCAAAGCCCTTTTCCTCTCAATAAAACACAGAATCACTTAAAATTCGTACAGTTTTATAGAAAGATACTGAATATAGCCGATTCCTTTTATCGTAGTGGGAGTGGCAAGTCCGCATGTCTAACCTTACATATCCTGTGTCAGCCCAGTAAAACAGGAACTCGTCTAGTAATTCTTATTTTTAATCGAAAATTGCCGAATAGTCGAATTTTATTAGTCACGTGGTTTACAGATGGGCGTGGCAGGCAAGCAAATGCAAAAATTCTGTTACCAAACCCATAAATTAAAAAAAATGCAAACATAACTTGCAACCTTTGGTTTCTATTTGTACGATATATCGTACAAAGCTTTGCAACCCTTGTGGTCATTTGTACGATATATCGTACAATTTTTTTAAAGGCTCGGGAAAAATATTTAGACGCAAAAAATGTTAAATTTAGTAAGTTCCATAAATCAACTGAGATTCAAACTTTGAAATTGTTTCGCTTTTTGGTACCAACAAGTATTCCATATTTAAGAATTCCTACGCAGAAGTACCGTCATTTGCTGGGTTTTTCAAATTCTTGCTGTGTAGCCACGGCTATTATGATTTATATTTTTAAACAGAATGATACAACACAGCCTACTTGATGAAAATTAAAAAGCTGTTGCATAAAAAGTGCGTTCGCTGTCAAATAAAACATCGTCGAAAAAATTGTACGATATATCGTACAAATTTCGGGAAAGGGTTAATTTTGGATTTGGTGAGTGTCCCAAGGAGGAACGCATTGGTTTTGAATTTAATCCAATCCTGTAGAACATTTAGAAAAATGTGTTCTCATTACCCAAAACCTTCTCAGTGCCGAAAATTGCTTTTCTTCTGCACCGAATGATATCATAAACTTTGCATGAGAAGCGTCTCTGGTGTGTATGGAAGGATGAATGAGTATGAGGCAGAGTCGAAAAACAAATGTTTGCCAGATAGACCTCAGGTCTAGCAGCCTGGTATTTAAGGCTCAAGACAGCTGAAAACAGAACAGATGGGTCTGGAGACACGAGAGGAAAAAAGAATCAGGATGAAAAGAACACTTCTCTTCTGCTGTTCCTCTAAGTTGAATCGCCGAAAAGGCCATGGTAGCCTTTTTTGTTTAACACCAAACGTCCTAAAGTCCATTTCATTGCTTTGTTTAATAATTGAATTATTTTCGGCAGATAATGGAAAAACATTCACTCAACCGTTGAAGTAATTATTGCTGCAAATGTCCCATGGAATGCATCGTCACGTTGCCTTTTCATTTTTTCGCTTAAAGAAAAAAACACATTACCGCCATTCATTCGTTCATTTGCTCAATCATTTGACAGCTTATGCAATCGACTTACTCATCTTCAGTTGCATGCAATGCCGCAATTGGTTTCACATTTGCCGAAATCAAAATCCAAAACCCCAGCAACAATGCTTCCGATTACCGTAAAACGCTCACGAAGCGCCAAAATGAAAATCGCAAAATATTTCGTTACGTTCAAAGTAACAAAAATACACACAAAAAACAACTATGTACGATAACAACAAAAAGGAACTGACATACAAACAAACAAACCCAAAAATTTTGTGCAAAATTTGTCGGTGATAGCAGAAAATTATTTTTTAATAGAAAATCGGAAGTGATAATGAAGTAAAGTGCGGGCATCGGAAATAACGGGACGATAATGAATATATCAATGCGATACTAAAATAGGAAATAGTGGCAACAACAATGGCAGCAACGTAGCAATAAGTAACAATAAATGATAACAACAACAACAACTTGAGATAGCACATTGTAAGCTCATTTGTGGCAACAAATTCGTGCAGATTTCATGCGAACGTTGGGTCGTCAGTGCCAAAGCGATGCCATAAATTTCCGCAAACAACAATAACAACAACAACAAGAGCAACAACATTGGCAGCACTAAAACTGTGAGTAACATTACATAGCGAAGTGTGTATGTGTGTGTTGGAGCAGTTAAACGTTGATAATGTTAACATTTGACACGCTTCATCAGCAACAACAACAACAATTGCAATCGTAAAAACAGTTGTCGGTTGGCTGCAGCATCATTGGCAAAAATGAAAAATTATGAACAACAACAACAACACAATTTTCATTATAGCCAACACCAACAATACAACAACAACAACAACAACAACAATAAAAGCAAAAACGAACAACAGCGAATACTTTATTCATCATCATTGCAATTGGGGGTATTCACAATACTTGTATGTGGATACTGCTCTAGCTACTATTTTCATAATAACGGTAAAACAGTAATACTAGCAATGTCAGGGGGGTTTGGGGGGTTAAACCCTTCTAAATATCTGTTCATTACATTTACACATTACATTATGGACGGCAAATATGGTTTGGAATGGTATTGGGTTCAAAAGTTGCCCACTTAACTACACCCAAACTGAAATCCTGTGTGCGCCACTGGATAGTTTTTTAACTGTAGATGGTTCTTTTTAACTGTGGATGACGTTTCTAAGATTCAACTTCAACTACCTGATTTTTGTTCCCTTTCACATGACCCATGCAACTCTGGGTCTAACAAAAACCCATTTAAACTCTACGCCACTGTCTACAAACCACAAAACACAGCAACAGCCAATTTTGCTACAAACAAAAAAATTTGTATTTCCTTTTTAGTGAAAATTTACTTGCTGGCCCTTGTCAGAGATTATGAACACCCCCAACTCTTTGTGGCAATTGCGCTTTGTTGATTACTAAAAGCAGTTTTCAAGTGAAATGTATTTGTTGCTCGGTCGAATTTCCTCATATTGTGCGCCAGACGGCGCCATTGTTGCCATAAATCGCCATTTAAGTGCAGCTTAACCCTGCAACCATTGCCAAATGATGCAATGATGACGCTTTTTCGCGCTCTTCTGCTTTGAAATTAATTATTGTGCAATTTCTTCAAAATTTTTTTTTACTTCTCATGTCTTCATGTCTGATGTTTCGCATTGTTGTCAGTTTATTGTTGACGTTCAATTGTGCAGCGCGTTAGTAATTTAAAACGCCTTATTTTGTCATTAAAGATATCACCCATCATTTTCCAATTTTTGTCCACACGTTACACACTTTTTTATTAGTTATTTTTAACATTTTTTTATTGTGCATTTCTGTGTATCGATTTAATTTCTTTATTGCCTGCTTTTTAGTTTGTTGACACCGGCTTTCAATATTGGCTTGTTTACATTACAAATCTACTGGCTGAATATTAAATGTAAAACTACACTAAAAGTTGCGGCATTTCCTTCTTCTGCTGTGCGGCTGCTGCAGATCGGTTTTGTTTGTGTTTTTGGCAACTTTCTATTTGAATTTGTTGCCTTCATTAGGAGAAGCTTTAATTTATTTGTATAAAATTTATAAACCTAATGCTATGAATTCAAATGATTAAAATGAATTTATGCCAAATGTTTTCTTACTTTAGCGTAAAATTAAAGCAAAGGTGAACGAACAGCTGCCGAAGCAAAATTAAATAAACAGCAAATTGTTTGTATAAGATTTAACTTTATTTAAATCAATTAAATAATATTTAAATTTATTATTATATTTAAGTATTATTATTAAAATGATTTAAATATTTTTATTAAAATTATTTAAATATTATTATTAATGTTTCGTTTATCATTACTTTGCCCTAAATTGATTTCTTTATTCTTTGAAAACCTAAAATATGTTTTTTAGATTTATTGCAGAACTTTGCTCTGTTGTCATATGTGTCAAATTCTCTTTTGACACTCGGACAATTCCACAATAAATATTTCAAACCCATGTCACACTCTCTGACCTTCTGACACGCCAAGCTGTGCTATCTGTTTGCTATTTATGGTCAAATAATGTTCAGCAGTTGACATTTTTCGCTGCGCACAATGGCCAGTGAAATGTGCGGCCATTACACGAAGCGCTATTTCCATTTCCTTATTGTGCACAAACATTGTTATTGTTGACACCCAACGCAATAATGTGCACCGCAACGCGCCAACAATAAAACAATTAGAAATAACATACTAAAAAAAACTGTATGAAGGTATACGAAAATGTGCAACAATTTTTATTGGACACAATAATAATGCAATAATAACAACCACAACAACAATGATATATGTAAATATTCACATCAAGCATAGTGGTAAATAAATAAAAATTATCAATTTTGTTGTACTAGAGATGTGAGTTCTTTAGTGGTAAATAAATCAAAATTATCAATTTCGTTGTATTAGAGATGTGAGTTCTTTATGGATGTGTGCGAAATCTATGCAGCTGCAGAGTAGCTCAACAGATTTGGTTGCCCCACAACACTTGTAGAACAATCTAAATTCTAAATTCTCGTAGGAATGTCTCTAGGGTGATGGTAGAGATCAGGCGTCACTGGTCAATTAGTCTTGGGAATACCCCACAATTCTGTTTGCAGAAGTTACTGGGCAGAAAACTAGTATGAAACACTCGAACACTTCCTATGCGGCTGAGTCTGACTCTGCCTGAGCGTTGAAGGAACTGAATTCTTTATTATTCCCGATCGGTCGAAGATAAGACTGAAATAAATCAAGTCCTTTCTTGATGATGTGGGCTGCCTCTAATGTTTAGTATTCTCTCCCACTGGAGGAAACAAGATCAAAGAAACAAGAACGGTGTTTTAGTGTTGATTGAGGAAGTTTAGCGAGCTTGCAGTCACTGCTATCTACCTACCTGCGAACTATCCGGAAGTCTGTCCCAATAACCGATCTTCCTCCTATTCACTATGTCACTATTCTGTGACATTGAAAGCTTATTCCATAAACTCCCATCATGAGATCAGAGGCCGTGGTTTAGTGGTTAGAGCGTTAGACCACAAGTCAGGGAATCGTAGGCTTAAATATTGAAGATACTAAGAAGACAATATGACAATAAATTACCAATTGAAATCTATAAGAAAACTTCAAAGTTGCTTCCGTTTGGCAGAGTTGGCCTTAGTTCCTCTTGAAGCTAATATGTTAGTTTAGTATATAACACATACCTACATATAACAAATAACGCTGACTAGTTTTTAATTTATAATTTAAAACTCTGCACTAGACAATACAGGGTCTTTAGGAGAACCCTCTGTATGCCGTGTGTGCCTTTAAGACTAAGAAAAATAATAATAAAATAAAAATAATAAATAATAATAAAAAACTTCATGCAACAGACATGCTGTTGTCCAGTGTAATAGTTAGTGTCCTTTACTTAAACTATCTATTTTTGTCATGATGTTCAATTCTTTTAGTTTGATTCATAACATTTTGCAATGATGGTTAAAACAAAATTTGTTTAACCCTTTCCGGAAATTTGTGCGATATATCGTACAATTTTTTCGACGATTTTTTATTTGACAGCGAACGTACTTTTTATGCAACAGCTTTTTAATTTTCATTAAGTAGGCTGTGTTGTATCATTCTGTTTAAAAATATAAATCATAATAGCCGTGGCTACACAGCAAGAATTTGAAAAACAGCAAATGACGGTACGTCTGCGTAAAAATTTTTAAATATGTAATATTTTTTGGTACCAAAAAGCGAAACAATTTCAAAGTTTGAATCTCAGTTGATTTATAGAACTTACTAAATTTGACATTTTTTGCGTCTAAATATTTTTCCCGAGTCTTTAAAATATTGTACGATATATCGTACAAATGACCACAAGGGTTGCAAAGCTTTGTACGATATATCGTACAATTTTTTAAGTTATAGGTTTAATAACAGTTTTTCTGTATTTGTATGCCTACCACGCCCATCTGTAAACCACGTGGCTAATAAAATTCGACTATTCGGCAATTTTCGATTAAAAAATAAGAATTACTAGACGATTTTGTGTTTTACTGGGCAGACACGGGTTATGTAAGGTTAGACATGCGTACTTGCCACTCCCACTACGATAATAAGAATCGGCTATATTCAGTATCTTTCTGTAAAACTGTACGAATTTTAATTGATTCTGTGTTTTATTGAGAGGAAAAGGGCTTTGCAACAACAACAATTGCTATATAACGCCGAATAAATGTGACTCTATTGTTTATATATATAATTTATATAACTTTCGATTAAAATGAAATCCCGTTTTGATTTTTTGTTGTTATAATGTATGTTTTCTATAAAAAAAATCAATGAATTGTTCATAAAGCTTAAAAAACCGAAACCAAAAATGCATGAATTTTTACTCCTCTGCGGGCCATTGTACGATATATCGTACAAAATTGATAAAGCTGAAATTCTCAACCAAAATGATTTTTTTTAATTTTTTTGTATTTTATTGCTAAAATGTTCAATAAGATTCAATATTTTGAAGGAAATATTCTTATCTCGAGAAATGTGGAAATTGACCGGAAAGGGTTAACTAGGTTTCATTGCAATCCCCATGACACGATGCCTCTCTTTTAGTAACCATCTCCAGTGCCAGAAGTCTTTGATTACTGTTTTCAGTTGAAATGCATGAACCTTTCACACACATAAGTACACATACATACATATGTAGTATGTATATTTGCATGAATTTATGCCGCGCATGGTTCGCATTTACAGGTCAGCAATGTGCCTGCGTTGTTGCTGTTATTTCAATAATTTTTCAATTTGCAATTTTCATTGCAATAATTTTTTTCTGATTTCGAAAATTCAGCTGCCCACATTTGCATGCCGATCGGCATTGCAACAGCAACAACAATATCGGTCAATAATACTATACAAATGCGCATAAGGGTCGGTGTTGCGTGGACAGTGTCTTGCATTCAGTAGGCAACGTTATTAATTTTCCATATTCCATTTCCACAACCTGACTTTAATTTCGTTTTATTTATATTGGCGATTTTTGTATGCAAAATAAATTGCGACAATTTATCATTTCATCGTGTGGCCAAGAAAAGAATGCAATTTGCGTCAACAGTTGCCGTAAGTGGTGGTTTGATTAATTGTCGTCTTGCAACACGCAACACACACACACAACTGCGCGGATAATTCAGATTCGTTTGTACAAGTTGACGGCGTTGCATTATTTGTTGTTGCTATTATTGTAGGAGAATACAAAATTTTTAAACTAGTAGCCAACAACTCATTCAGCTGTTCGCCGTCCACTTATAGCGGCGGCAACTGTAAATCGAAATTTTTCATTGCATATTTTCAGGCTGCATGTATGCAGTCGCTGTCTGTTCAAAGACCACAGAGTGTTGCCGTCTAAAAAAAATTAATTCTATTTAAATAAACCTTCAGCTAAGCGTGGATTTTTTTTGCATTTTGCAGGCACTTTCGACGCTCTTCAATTGGCGCTTATCTTCTGCCGTTGATTGCGTCAAGTGTTGCCGCAGCCTTTTGTGTCGTTCGAGCAGTGTTGCAACTGTTGTATTCCGCCGTAGTGCACTTCAATGTGGGCTTTTGTTGTCCACAATGCTTGACTGGAGTACAAGGCTTGCGACAACAACAACAACAGCAGTAATAAAAGCAGCGCCTAACAACGTCCACTCAATCACCGCATCGCGGTGCACGCAAAGACGCGAATGCACATAAAAAGAGGCAACAACAAAAACAAAATCCAAACTACATCGCACATACTCGAAATTGCACAACAAGTCAGACATTTCTGCACGGCGCACAGTGATTCGTTCCATAGACAAAATTGAAAAAATTTATAGTCTCTGAATTTAACGATTTTGATGTCATTTGAAAGGTAAAACTGCAACTAAGAAAACCCCAAAAAATCTGTGCAAACAATTAATTAGTGTCTGTGCAAAAGCTGCTCAAAGTTGAAACTTTTTTCACAAAAATATTTAAACACATATTTTCTGTTTTTTAGTCTATTGAGTAATAAAATTGTAAAAATACATGGTTACCAAGAAGTTACTAAAACTTTCAAAATAGATTAAGAAATGATGTGGCCATTTTTGCTTTCAATGTTTTCTCAAAATTTGCAAATCTGAGGCTTTCGTTAATTCAAAATATTTTTCTAAATTAAAAAATCTGAAAATCGGTAAAACTTAGAGGAAAATATCTAAAAAGGATGTGAAAGTATGTTCCTGGATTTTTTTTATTGTAAGAAGCATTCTTTCTTTGTCGGATAATGTAATTACATCCTCCGATATCTTCCGATCTCAGAAAAGAATTCAATTTGAAAAGTGGTCTAAACACCTATTTTTCGACAAAATTTATTTTTTGTATCCCTAAAAGTATGCAATCAGCATGAAAAATTGAGAAAACTGCAAAAATGCAAAACATACGTCAATTATTATCATTTATGTTGCACAACTAAAGGGTCCTAAGACAATTTCTGTTACTCTTTAAAATTATCAATGTTGACGTTACCGATTAAATGTAAAATCTGAAAAATCTAGCCAACACACTCGTTGCTATAGCTCACCAAAAATAACGAAAATTGCAAATTTAAGTCTCAGGCATTGCCAAACTACAAAAGTTTAAGAAAAACAAAATGGAGATTTCAATTTAGCAGACCATGATTAACTAGTATACCAAATCTTATGAAGAACGGACCACTCCTTCTACTTTTGTCCCGCGGTTGTATGGAGTCGAATCACTGTGCGGCGTTTTAAACTCACACACACACACACACACAACATAAGCGACCATAAAAAGGCCACTGGAGCCGTTGGTCAGCGCGCAAGTTGCATGTTTCACTGTTAGTGGCGCGCGAAACTAAGAAAATTATACACGAGCTGTTGGCATTTTTGTTGTTGTTGTTGTTTGCACAGTAAAAAGGATTAAGTGCCGCCCTTCGTTTGCCGGTGAAGGTGTGGCGCTGGCAAAATTGTGTTCGAGCACATCAACAACAACTACAACAAGCACCATAAGAGTAGGTTTACAGTTTGCGCAACGGCAACCTGAAAGCCGTTCATTTAGTCAAGTTTTCCCCAATTAAATAGACTACTGAAAAATTAGTGATGAGTAGATAAGAAATATAAAGTGTAGTGAAAATAAGTTTATTGTTTTTTCAGTAGGTGGCTTTAATAATCTTTAGTTCGCGTTGTAGTTAGAAGTATGAATTGGTTCCGCTGGATGGAATTAGAGAGGTAAGATTTCGTACTTAAAAAACTTTTCAGACATTTTTGTGATTGCCTGACTCAATTCTGTTTGATTGCGCATCAAAGTTGGACAACAGCAAATAGAAAATATGTAGTATTTTAAAATTTTTCTTCGAAATTGCCAGCCAGGCAGTGGAAAATGTGACTAGCTTTTATGGCCCTAATCAGTGGCGCACACAGGATTTCATTTGCGTGGGTTCTGCGTAGAACTTTTGAGCTCAATCCCACTTGAAATCATATTTTGTTCCATGATTTTTTGTAAGAACCCCTCAAAACCCCCCAGGATACTTTGTAATTGAGGGTTTGAGAGGTTCGACCCCCTCCTGTGTATGCCACTGGTTCTAATACTCTAACAGTCAATTAGGAGCAGTTTTGGTTGGGTTAATTTTGTTCCGGTACTTTGATCTGAAAGATACACCACGCTCTGGAAGGCCAATTGTCCATTATGTCATTTAAATTGTAGAGTCCTACCATCATTTATGCACTGTTTCGATTACCCAGGAGCTAAACATCGCACAAAGATCCGTCTAGAACTACTTGAATAAGGCTGAATACAAAAGAAGCTCGACGTATAGGTGTCACATAAGTTAATCCAAACCAACCCCATGAACCAAAATTCCATCTTCGAATCTTCTTTGAATTGCAACAAAATCGATATACCTATTTCTGAGGTGAAGGATGACTGATAATGAAAAGTGTATCACTTAAGACAACGCGGACCAAAAACAGTTGTGTTCGAATCGCGAAGCCAGCATTGACGGTCAGGAAGATTTTGCTGTTTGTTTGATGGGATTGGCAAGGAATCATCTACTATGAGCAGAGTGAATGTCGACTGGTGATGAAAAGTGAATTACCTTCGACAACAACAAGCAAAAATGGTCGTGTTGGAATTGCAGTAAGCCAGCGCAAACTGTGGTCAAGCCACGATTGATGGTAAAGAAGGATTTGCTTTTTTTGGTGGAATTGGCAAGGAATCATCTACTATGAGCTGAGTGAATGTCGACTGGTGATGAAAAGTGAACCACTTTCGACAACAACAAGCAAAAACTGTTGATAAAATCGCAGAGAGTTAGCGCAACGGAAGATTTTGCTGCATGTTTGATGGGATTGACAAATAATCATCTAGTATGAGCTGCTTCCCTACAGGCAAACTCTTAATTCGGATCTGTACTTTCAACAATTGGATCGTTTAAAGGAAGTAAATGCACAGAAGTGGTACGCTTTGGCAAATAGAAGAAGAATTCTGCTCCATCAGAATACATTAGAACTGATTTTTCATGGATTCTTTAATCTCGTTGCGAGCTTTAAGTTCAACTTGAGTAAAAATGTCGTTGTTCTGTTTTCTATTGCACAGTCTGTACGCGCTTAAATGTGTGTGATTGCTCTGCAAATACTCAAGATTTTAATTATTTTTTGCTTGTCTTATAACATTTTTCCTTGGCAATTAGAATTTGTGTGTTTTACAAAGTCGGCACTGAGTGCTTTGGTTTTTCGCTTGTTCACAGCTTTTGAGAGATTAAGCAACGACTTAAGCTGAATTTATTTACAACAAATTAAATTTAAATTTTCAATGAACTTTGAATAACTTCAACGTTTCCTTGTTTCGACATTTATGGCGAAGACAAGTATTGCTATGGAACTTGTAATTTCATTCAATGATTATGTTTTAGCTTCTGCAATTGAATTGTTAATGACATTGTTCTTGTAAACTGACATATGAATGCACATATTTCTGTATGTAAATTCAAAATTAATTATACGCTCTCAGCCACATATTAGAGACTCAAATACTGTGTAACGTATTTCAAAGCAAACAGTTGTAACAATGAAATTCAGTTGTCGATCAGCAAAGTCCAAGTCTATTATTGCTTGGGATTGTTGTATAACCAGTGGTAATGGATGAGAACAACAATGAATTGTTCACTTTCTTACAAGAAAGGGAGGCAGGAGTAGATGCACCAAGGTGGAGCCCATTTAGGCCATAGAAACCATTCAATCGAGCTTAAGTGCGCTCACTTATTTAACCAGTTTGAGCTCCTTACGAAACCCACTAGACTGTGAATAGTCCTATGGGCTTAATCCCTTAAATTTTCGAAGAAAAAGTTGCCCACGTAATTATTGCTTCTACTAGAAAATATTTGCTAATTGCATAGAAAGTGAAGTGCTTTTTCTTTCTGTACTTTGTCCAACAGCTTTGGCTGAAGACATTTGAAAGGAAATCCAAGCAATTAAACAGTGAAACATCAGAACACCAATCATGGTTCTCAGCTGGTCTAATCGTACTTACAAACTTGTACATATTTGTGTGATTTTTTAGTATATATTAGACATGATTTAGGGTATATGTGGCCAAAGATGCTGTGGGAAGGGGCGTGAAATTCATCACAGTCTATTATGAAGTCTTGTGACATAGAAAACAATTTTTGCTCCAGGCTGCCTGTGCGGAGTCTCTGTCATGCGGCTGAATAAAATTCAAATTTTCTTACAAAAATCAAATCAATTTCTTCTTCTTCCACTCAATTAAGATTGCAATCATATTCAAAATGTAAAGGTTAATGAGACTCGACAATACATTTTGATTTTTGCTTTGTAGAAACCCAAAAGTTGACAACCACACAACTCCGATTGTATGGGAAATGCCCTCTGGTGGTGAATTTCTGCAACGTAATTAATTTTGTATTTTTGGTACTCAAGAATGTTGCCAATCTCTGATTAAATCATTCAAATCGGTTCAGTAGTTTCCGAGGTACAATGTTTTCTCGCTCACTTAAATAATTACAAGTGGGCAGCCAATTCCATGGAAAATGGCCAGTTTTGTATGGCAGCCCCCTTAAGACTTGGCGATAGCGAGTAGGTATGTTTGAAAGAACCATTACGAAATGAAAATAAATGTGTATCGGTCTTACATTTGACACATCAGGGCGCAACCTGGGAGCAGTTGGAGCCTATTTTATAAAAACCTTAAATTTGTATGGTGGCCTCTTTTTAACCCTTTCGACCCCGCATTTTACCCTGTGTCTGGATATTACTTTTGGGTAGGTATTTATATCATGAAACACTTGTGCACACGACATTTGAAGTCGCCACGCCTCTTTGTTAGAGTTCTAGAGCTAGTTTACTTTTGAACAATTTTAGCTTCAAACGGGTTAAATAAATTTTGCATCAATATTTTTGAATTACAGAAAAATTATTTAATATTTATGGAAAAATACAAAATTATCACTTTTTGATTTTATTGAACCATTATTAAAGAAACATGGTTTTGATCAAACGCGCCCAATTCGTAGACTTCAATTAGAACACAAACTTTCCCTGATATCGCTGCAAATTATTTGAAATTATTTTGGGGATAACAGTAAAATTTTTGTAATTTGCTTTGAATTCACTTCTAAAAATTTGAATTTGTTGGTGCCTACTTAAATGAAACCCATAAATCAATCGTAGCTTTTGCTATAAGATGACAAATAGGTGAAGTTGCTCTCAAGCAACTTTGGGGTCGAAAGGGTTAAGGGTTGGAGATAGAGTATAAATATGTTTGAAAGAAATGTTTAGTAGAAAAAACTAGTGGGGGTCAGTCATACATTTTAATACTCTAAGAGCAACTACTGAGCAGCTGTGCAGCAATTTGAATAAACTGAATGAATAAATGTTTTGTTTTCGAAAACTTTATACGGATTATGAAGATATTATAGATTATCTCGAACAGAAGACCTTAAAGGTATGAGACTTTAAGCTTTTATTATTACTCATAAGTCATTCCGAGTTCCCCCTCTTAGCAGCTTTTCATTCTTTCAGCTTTTGAAGCTACAGCAAACTGAGCCACGGCACAGTTTCTCAAGCTGACGTCTGAGAGTCTGAAAACGCACCTGTGCTCGTTTATCTCTTTCAATACACTTAACAATGCTATTGTTGACAATTTTATTACCTGCTGCCTGCTTTCTATATTGAGTGGCGTTTCGAACTCATAAACTCATTTGACCTGCCCATAAAATGCGGCCAAGTATGTGTCTATCGACTGTTGTTGGCAAACTTCTATGTTGCTACAAATTACAAGTTGCTTTTATGTCATAAATAATTTCAGCACGTTCATAAATTGTTGGTTTTGTAAACTTTTTCTTGTTGTTGTTGTTGTTGTTGTTATTAATAGTCTGATGGTAGTTGGCGTGTTGTGTTGTCGCAGCTAAGAAAACGTTATGAGTTTGGCAGTTGGTGAACTTGAAGTGGCAGCAGCGAACACGGCGCACACCTGCTGCGCGCCACCAGCCAGACGACGAGCCAAACGCAAACACACACACACACACACACATTCATACATACTCAGTTTTATGCGCATAAATGTCGCAAGCACACACAGCAAACAGTTTGTAAATTTCCACGAAAATTTGTTAGTTTATCACTTTTGGTGCTTTGTGCGTTTCGCTTACAGCTTGTTGCGTGTTTTGTTAACCCTTTAGTGACCCTGCGACACAAGTGTGTCTAATCAAAATTTATACATTTTTAAGGTAGGCAAAATGTGACAGTAAACACGAGTAATGAAAAAATGAAAAATTTCTATGGGACAGTCAAGTCTCATTGGTCGTAAACTATTCTACAAATTCTACAAAACGTGATAACAGCGAATTTGGTTGCCTTGTAACGCCGTTTTCACACAGTTTTACTGTGGGCGTGTAAAACTTGCGCTAATCGTATGGATTTAAGTTTAATAACTGTGATTGTAATTGAAATTAATTTACGCATCGCACGCAGCCAAACGTAAAATACACAATTTTCCACTTTGCAACATGGCGCCAATCAAACATGGACGCGCTCATTATGTGAGGTTATGGATGGTTATGTGTATTGGTTGTTGGCATTTTTCACTCGATTGGCGCACTAAAATGTTGCTGTTGTAAGTTGTAGGGTTGGGCTTTGCTGTAAAAGCAATTTTCTTTACAACACGCACACACTTTCAAGTAGTTCCTATGTATGTGTAATTGTGCGTGTATATATTTGTGTGAGTGTGTGTGTGTGTATGGCAGTCAAAATGGCAGCACATAAATAAAACACACTTATTCATGTTGCCACTTGAGCGGCGGCCAAGAAGGCCAGACATGGCATGCGGGTCGCGCCATTTGGCTGAGCGCGAGCCGGCAACAGCGGCAGCTAAGTCATGTCAATGTGCTTTTAATGAGCGTATTTATGCCAAATGTTAACAAACATGAAATTACAAAACCAACTACAACATCAACGAGAACTGCAACTCAGCGACACACAACTATGAATATGTATGAGCGTTAGTGGCGCAGCGGGTCGTCTGGCGCTGGACGACATCTTGAAGGAAGTGCTGCAATAAAACACAGGTCGGCCACTAACGCTGACGACGTACGCTGTGCAGTGCCTTCTCTCCTCCCCGCCTATCGAGGACGTCGCCTCTAAACGCCGAGCTCTAATTTCAGCTCTGTCGCGCATAAATCTTATACCACAGTACAGTTCCATATACAATTATACACATCCATACTTAAGTGCACATATTATGCTTTGTATGTGTGTGCGTGGGTTGTCAACAACCGTCGACCAGGTCTTGCCACTCTCCGCTTGCAGCGCCAACAAATGCGGAAAACCTGTTTAAGTCATTGTTATTGTTATTGTCGTTGTTGTCGCTGTTGTTGTGGCCAATGCCATTCTGTGTTTGTTTGTTTTGAATTTACAATTAAGTGACTGCCATTAACCCATTAATGCCTGAAGAGAGATGGCTTTGCACTGGTTTGGCTTATGAAACTTGGCTTCTTGTATAAGTGGGTGCAAGAAAAATTAGATTACAATTTGTTGTAATCTATGTAAGTTCTGGATTGGAATATACAACTCGAAAGTTGGTCGCTTTGAGTTTTCAATGTATTTTTGTTTTTTTTTTTTTATTTTTTTTCTTAACACTACTACTGGGATAACACCGTGCGACAACAAACTTTACACGTATTAAAGTACAGTGGACGTCCAATATAACGAATCTTATGTTGTACCCCTAATTCGTTAAATCGAAAAATTCGTTAAATCGATCGCAATTTTTGTTGTTTTAAACCATCTTTCTTAAAGAAATAAGTCTCACATATTCAGTTTTTAAACAAATATCTTGTTTTATTCCAGCATTTTCAAAATACAAATATGGCTATGTGTGTACAGTGAAAAAGTCTTCGATGCGCGATTGCCACTTTACCGCAAGTAAACTTTTCTGTATGGCAATTTCTCTTGATTGATTATTAAAATTTTAATTTTTAAAAGAAAAAAGCCGACCGAACGCAAAACAAATCCTGTGAAAATTATCAGCAATGCATACAAACAGAATTTGAAAATGTTGGTAACTTGACGTAAATTTGAAAGTTTTAACGTAACAAAAACAAAAACAATTGAGGTACCGTTCACTTGACGAAACCAAACATTAATTGTTATTGCAAAGAATGTGAATGCTCAAATAAAAACAATTCGAAGGGTGAAAAACAACATAAATATAATATTTCGTTCGTAATATAGAACCATCAATGGAAAAAATTTGGCCGTACGTTAAATCGAAAATTCGTTAAATGGAAAGTTCGTTATACTGGACGCCCACTGTACTAAATTTTTTATATCTTAAACTAATAAAGTTAGAAGGACGAAATTCAAGGATGTAGTAGCGTACATATTAGTCCTTAAGATATATTTTTTTGCAAACAAATTTTTGTAAATTTGCAAGGATATTCAGGGATAATGTTGTGAAAGGACATTTTCAATACCTCTTCGTCCTTTTGCACCAAAACATTAAATTTTGTAAGATTCTAAGGATTTTTCTCTTTCATTTGATATCCATATTGTTATTCTATAATGCGCTCAATTTTTAAAATAATTTTTTGAAATAAACATGTCCTTGAAATTTTAAAGTCCTTTAAAAAAAATCCTGACGTCTGAGAGAAAAACTAAAAACGCAATTTTACTTCATTTGGCCCCTAGCTTCGCGAGTATATATATTTTTTCGTGTGTTTGAAATTTTTTTATTTTTGTCGCACGGTGTAATATGTCCCAGCAACTTTTAAATGGCCTTTAAAACAACTAATCAGATTTTCTGACCCACACAAAATATTTATTAGAATTCTATATCTCCGGATAAAAGAATGATTTTATCCAACATATTTTCTAGCCCCAACTTTCATAACATGGGAAAATTTCTACTGAGTATTTTGGATTTCAAACTTAAACTTCGTCCCGAAAGAGCTAAAAAGCTAATATTCCTTATAAAGTTTTTGCAGTTATCTTTGACTTAAGAATGATGACTCTCAATAGTATTTGAACATAGGTAGAGGGCAGAGGACCGCAATTTTCTCTGGGTATTACAGACTTTTTCATGGCCTAAGTGTGTCTGCGGCTATTTTGCGCCTCAGACAGCTAACTTATTCTAAGTTACCCCTAAAAAAGTTTGACTTAATTATTCAATATGGTAATTTCTGGTAAAGAACTAAGGTTTTTGATCCCAGCAAATTCGTAGCAGATACGAAGCCTAGAATCTGCATAAGAAATCAACTGAAGTTTGTGCGCTGTGCTGTGAGAATGACTCTCTATGGTAGATATAGGAAGAAGGCAGAGGACTCCAATTTTCTCTGGGTATTACAGAATTTTTCATGGCCTAAGTGTGTCTGCAGCTATTCTGCTCCTAACACAGCCACCTTATTCTAGGTTACCCCTAGAAAAGTTTGAGTTAATCTTTGGATATGGACATTTCTGGCAAAGAACTGATTTGTAGTAGATACGAATGCTTGAATGTTAAGAAGGAACCTGTTGAAGTTCGTTTGGCTTGAAAATGATTCTCAATAGTAGACATAGGTAGAGGGCAGAGTTCTGCTATTTTCTCTGGGTATTACAGACATTTTCATGGCCTAAGTGTGTCTGCGACTAGATACCTTATTCTAGGTTACCTATAGAAAAGTTTGACTTCATCCTTCGATATGATAATTTATGGCGAGAACTAAGGTTTTTGCTATCAGCAATCTCAGCATCTCTCAGCAAGAAACCCACTGAAGTTTGTGCGTTGTGTTGTGGGTTGACTCTCAATAGCAGAGATAGGAAGAAGGAAGAGGTTCGAAATTTTCTCTGGGTATTACAGACTTTTTCATATACGAAGAATGTCTGCGGCTTTCCAGCCACATTGCTCTGGATTACCCCTAGAAAAGTTTGAGCCTTTCTTTCGAAATGGTTCGATATGGTAATTTTTTTGAAAAATTAATTTCTCTGACCTCAGCAATTTGTAACAGATACGAATGCTAGATTGAGTATAAAGAACCCGTTGAAGTTTGTTCAGTTATCTGTTTGGTTTAAGAATAGGTCTGTTTGGGTACGTACAATTTGTACAAATTTGTAAAAATTTTTACTGTATGCTGCTTGTGTACGTCAAATCT